>JAFFST010052242.1:39378-53071 GCA_022414735.1 Noturus placidus
TCAAACTTTTTCAACAAATAAAAAACTGAAAAATTTGGCGTGCAAAATTATTCAGCCCCCTTAAGTTAATACTTTGTAGCACCACCTTCTTCACAAAAAATTACAGTTTTATATCTTTATGTTTGAGGCCTGAAATGTGGTAAAAGGTCGAACAGTTCAAGGGGGCCGAATACTTTCGCAAGGCACTGTATATATATATTAGTCCTATAGTCCCTTCCAAACATTATTAAGATGGCAAAGCCAATTATTTTAGCTATAGACTGAAGACATTTGGGTTTGAGATCAGTGGTGGCTGGTGCTAAAAAAGTTTGAGTGCAAACAAACTGAAAATAACACCGTTAGTAATGTGGGACTGAATGTAATTGTTAAATAGCAATTTAACAGGTGATATATCAATGTATCATCAATGCTTAGCTCCATCCATCCATCTTCTATAATGCTTATCCTTCTGGGTTGCATGGACCTGGAGCCTGGGGCACAAGGCAAGGTACACTCTGGGCATGGTGCCAATCCATCACAGGCACAAACACATACACATTCACACACCCATTCATACACTATGGACAATTTGGACATGCCAATCAGCCTACCATACATGTCTTTAGACTGGGGAAGGAAACCAGAGTACCCAGAGGAAACCCCACAGCATGGGGTGAACATGCAAACTCCGCACACACAGGGCAGCAGTGGGAATCGAACCCCTGACCCTGGCAGTGTGCGATGAATATTCAACTGTTAAAGCATGCAATAAGGTAGCGCAAATCAGTGAATTTGAGTTTAATGTTGGTTTATTATCAGCAATAAAGTAATAAAGGTAATCACTCAAATAAGCACTGTAATGTTGCTTAAACAATAGCCAGTAGCACTTCTTGAAAATAAATTTTGCCCTTGACTTCTAATGCCAAGCCTGTAGCCTACAGCTAGTTTTTCAGCAATGCTAAGCTTCCCAAAAAAAATTGCCTCATAGCATTGTCAAGATGGCTGTGGCTACTTTTACGCTGTTTGCATTTTTCAGAAAGATGTTTTAAGTCTCGTAACCCCGTTGTTGTCCACGACATTTGGTGCCAGGACTTTGAAACGACAAACGACTCTTTTTCTTCATATGAAAGCCTTGTGAAAGGGTTTTTTTGCAAAGATAAAACCGAATTTTCTTTCATCTGTAAAAAATGCTGTGCCTACTTTAATAATGGCTTTGAACATCTATTCTTGGTTTTAGCCTTCAGTTTCACCTGTGAAGACTGTATTTGTTGTTTAAAAGGATAAGCCAACATGAGGATCAGAGAGCTGTCTATGGGAGAAAAGCAAGCCATTTGAAGCTGAGAAAAGATGGAAAATCAATCAGAGACGTTGCACAAAACAACAATTTGTAATGACCTGAAAAAGAAAGAAAACACTGATGTACAGACACCAAATGAGTAGGCCAAGGATACAAGCAACAGATGATGACAGAAACATTGTGAGAGCGGTAAAGAAAAATCCAAAAACAACAGTCAGTGATATCACCCAGAACCTCCACAGGGCAGGGGTGAAGGTATCACAATCCACTGATCGAAAAGACTTCAAGAGCAGAAATATAGAGGTCATACCACAAGATGCAACCACTCATCAACAGTAAGAATCGGAAAGCAGATTGGAATTCACAAAGAAAAACAGAGAGCACTACATTGACATCACCAAGAACAGGTGTCGAAATTTATAAAATAACAAGACAAAAACTTCTTGGGAGGGTGCTAAGAGACTTATGGCAACATTAAGGAGCTGCAGGAATATCTGACAAGTACTGATTACATTATGCATGTGCCAACAGTCTGTGAAAATAGAGAGACTCTGAAAAAAGGGCTGTAATTCTTAAACAGTTAATGAAATATTTTTTAACACATTGAATTAAAGCTTAAAGTATACACTTCAATGAAATCTAGATTGCTTTATTTCAAATCCATTGGGCAAACATTGAGTCATTGTCCACCAACTACTTATTGACTACTTATGACGGTGTGATATTTGTGTGTGTTTACCTTTATTCATGTATGACTTATTATTCATGTGCTTAATAGACTGAATATCATTAGACCATTATAAGTAAAAATGTTGTTTAATAAATGATAATCAATTTCTTCCAGGTTCGGACACTGTGGCATGACCCTAAGAACATTGGCTGGAAGGACTATACTGCATATAGGTGGAATCTCATTCATAGACCTAAGACTGGATTCATTAGGTGACAAAAACAACACCAAATAATATCTAATTAATATATTAATTAATATATACGGTGCCCTCCACTAATATTGGCACCCTTGGTATATAAGAGTGTGAAAAATTATCTTCTGATCTTTTATTTTTAAAAATCCTAAAATACTCTGCTCTCATGTATATCAAACAATTGCAAACAAAACACAGGTTTATCCAAAAAAATGACATCTTTGTTAAATATAGGTGTGCAACAATTATTGGCACCTTTTTAGCCAATACTTTGTGCAACCTCCCTTTGCCAAGATAACAGCTCTGAGTTTCCTATAATGCCTGATGAGGCTGGAGAATACATGGGAAGGGATCTGAGAACAGAATCTCTCCAGATCCTTCCAATTTCGAGGTCCATGCTGGTGGACTCTCCTCCTCAGTTCACCACACAGGTTTTCTAAGGGGTTCAGTTCAGGGGACGGGGATGGTCATGGCAGGACCTTGATTTTGTGGTCAGTAAACCATTTTTCTGTTGATTTTGATGTATGTTTTGGATTATTGTCCTGCTGGAAGATCCAACAATTTGAAGTCCATGATGCCATGTATCCTAACAAAATGTCCAGGTCCTCTGGCAGAAAAACAGCCCCAAAACATGAATTTTTGGGATCGTCACCACCATATTTAACTGTGCACATGAAGTACTTTTCCATATGTCTACCTCTTTGTGTGCACCAAAACCACCTCTGGTATTTATCGCCAAAAAGCACTATTTTGGTTTCATCTGCCGATAGAACCCGATCCCATTTGAAGTTCCAGTAATGTCGGCAAACTGAAGACGCTCGAGTTTGTTTTTGGATGAGAGTAGAGGCGTTTTTCTTGAAACCCTTCCAAACAACTTGTGGTGATGTAGGTGACTTCAGATTGTAGTTTTGGAGACGATCTGACCCCAACACGCAACTAACTTCTGCAATTCTCCAGCTGTTGTCTTTGGAGAATTTTTGGCCACTCGAACCATCCTCTTCAAAGTGTGTCGAGACAGTATAGGCAAACCTTCTCTTCCAGGTTGATTCATAATATTTCCAGTTGACTGGACCTTCTTAATTATTGCCCTGATGGTGGAAACGGGCTTTTTCAATGCTTGTGCTATTTTCTTATAGCCACTTCTCATTTTGTGAAGCTGAACAACCTTTTGCCACACATCACAGCTATATTCCTTGGTCTTACCAATTGTTATGAATGACTAAGGGAATTTGGCCTATGTGATACCTCATATCTATACCCCTGTGACTATACACATAGTCATGGTTGAACAATTTCCTGTTCCTAATCACCCAGGTTTACTAAAGATGTTTAAATATCAATGGGTACATAATTACAATATATTTTTATCATATGAATTTATAGGGGTGCCAATATTCGGTGCACACCTACATTTGTTTAAGATATTTGTTTATCAACCTGTGTTGTGTTTGCAATTGTTTGATATCAATGAGAACAGAGTATTTTTGTGATTTTTTTTATTATTTGAAAATATCAAATGTTAAACAATAAAGACAATTTTTCACAGCCTTCTTTGCTCATATTTACCCCAAGGGTGTCAATACTAGTAGATAGCACTGTATATGGATATAGTGTGTGTGTGTGTGTGTGTGTGTGTGTGTGTGTGTGTGTGTGTGTGTGTGTGTGTGCTTTAAGTTGTTCTATCTTGTATTCTCTACTGGTAAGGTAGGATACTGACTTTGTGTACTAACTACTTGACTCCGTTGAATCTAGATTCTTTCCACTAGAATTGCTATATTGTATAGTATTGTTGATTATATAGTGTTGCTTGGAATTGATTTAGTCTATGCTAATTAGTTATCTCAGTTGGTTAATCAAGAGTCTATAATCAAGGTCTGCTGTTGTCTCAGAGATGGTGCTTCACACCTCTCTCCCAGTCTTATTGCAATATCTCATCTCATCTCCTTCCATGCAGTTAAAGTTGCCTCACAGATAAACTTTCTCATCATCATTATCTACCGACTTTAAGATCCCCTTAGGAGACTTTCTTGAAGAAATGGACATGCTACTCAGCATTTTCCCTACCGATAGCACCCCTCTCAAAGTCCTTGGAGACTTCAACCTCCCCAGTGACAAGCTCGAGTCCTTGTGCGTTTTCCCTCTTCTGCATACCTTCTTGACATTCAACCTTCACACAAAGGAGGAAATGTCCTGTTCTTCAGCCACCCCTCTCAGGCTACAGACATCAATGCTAGCCCACTACACACCTCCAAGAATCACGTGGTAATGCGGTAATGCTTCTCTCCTACTCGTGAAACCCTCCATTCTATCGCTCCTTCCTCCATAGCTTCCTGCACCTTATCATCCCTTCCAGACCCTGACTCCTTTTCCTCCCTACCATTGCAGTTAGCCACAGACACTTTCCTCTCCTCATTTTCTAATCCATGGACCTCCTCTGCCCTCTATGTCCTAAACCCTGGTAGATTTCTTAAACGGTTCCTTGGCTGGTGGATGTTTTATGCCGCAATCAGAGAGAACAAAGAACAGCAGAGAGAAAGTCGAAGAAATCACAACTCGACACAGATCTTGAGCCTTACCACACTCTCCTGTCAAAATCTCATCTAAAGTTACTTCTAAGACTGCCTTTTCGCACGGCTGCTTAGTGCCAATATGTGTGCGGAGTTTGCACGTTCTCGCTGTGCGTCGGGGGTTTCCTCCAGGTACTCCGGTTTCCTCCCCCAGTCCAAAGACATGCATGGTAGGCTGATTGGCATGTCCAAAGTGTCCATAGTGTATGAAAGGTTTTGTGAGTGTGTATGTGATTGTGCCCTGCGATGGACTGGCACCCTGCGATGGACTGGATGCCTCCTGGGATAGGCTGGGATGTTCCCCATGACCTTGATAAAGGAGTAAGCGGTAGAGGATGGATGGATGATTGGATGGATGGATGGATGGAGATTGCGTTCTACAAGGAAAAGCTGGAAACTTTTAAACAAGACCTTTGCAAGCTCCACAACATATTTTCTTCACTACTCAACCCACCGGCTCCTTCTGCTCCATCCTCCCTGACTGCTGAAGACTTTGCCACCTTTTATGATGGGAAGACCTTCACTTCTACCCCAACTTCTACATTACCCACTAAGGATTCCCCTTCTCCTTCAATGGCAAATTTTTCTAATCTAATAGCAGAAGAGATCCTGCAGGTCATCTTGCCCTGCAATCCTACCACCTGCCCATTGGATCCAATCCCTTCCACAATGCTCCAGACCATCTTAAAAGACCTCCTCCCCTTCATCACGACTATCATCAATGGCTCCATATCATCTGGTCATGTATCAACTGCATTCAATACAGCAGGGGTCATTCCCATCCAGAAGAAACCCACTCTGGATCCCTCTGACATCGGCAACTACCCACTAGTATCGCTTCTCTTTTCTTTCTAAAATCCTCAAATGCATTATGTACAATCAACTGTCTTTCTACCTCTCACAGAACAACCTCTAAGATCCTAACCAGTACAGCATCAAAGCGGCACATTTCACAGATACTGCCCTTTTGGCTGTCACTGAGAAGCTACATGCTGCTAGATTAGCCAAGCTGTCATCAGTCCTCATCCTCCTCGACCTTTCAGCAGCATTTGACACAGGCATCCACAAGACTCTCTTGTCCACCCTCATGAGTCTCGGAATTCAGGGTGCAGCATGGCAGTGGTTTGCTTCCTGTAAGGTCGCTCATACCAGGTGACGTTGACTTGATCCACATCTGCTCCCCACAGACTCTCCAATGGTGTCCCACAAGGCTCAGTCCTCTTCTGTTATCCCTCTATACTCGATCTCTTGGTGAGGTCATATCCTCATGATCCTGTTATGTGGATGACACTCAACTCATCCTCTCCTTCTTTCACTCAGATCCTCTTGTTTCTGCTCACATCTCAGCATGTCTAGCAGACATCTCATCATGGATGGCAGCTTATCAGTTAAAAATGAATCCCAGCAAAACTGAACTGCTGTTCATCCCAGGTGATTCATCACCATGTCAGGATCTTGTGATCTCCCTGGACAACTCTCTGATCCCACCTGGACAACTCTCTGATAACACCACACTGTTAAACTGACATGCTCATGTCAATTTCTCCTTTACAACACCAGAAGGATTAGTCCATTTCTATCCATACAGGCCACTCAGGTCCTGGTTCAGTCTCTTGTCATTTCGAGACTGGACTACTGCAACTCCCTCCATGTAGTGCCATTCCACCTCTGCAACTGATCCAGTATACAGCTGCTAAACTTGTTTTCAACCTTACATTAACACTTTTCATTTAAAAAAAAAAAAAAGTTGTTGTTTGTGTGTTTTTCTTACTATATTACCTCCCAACAAAGTTTTTATACGGAAGGTATTCTTAGTCCATGACCTAGTGAACTAGTATTGGGATGTATTTATTGATAATGTCGTCAAAGCACTTCTGTAAGTTATATAGATAAGCATGTCTGCCAACAGCCATAAATGTCAATGTAAAATATATACTTTATCTCACAAAAGTGAGTACACCCCTCACAAACAGTTCTAATCATTAATCCACAGAACATTCTCCCAAAACGTTTGAGGATTATCAAGGTGTGTTTTGGCAAAATTCAGAAGAGCCTTAATATTCTTCTGGGTTAGCAGTGGTTTTCCCCTCACCACCCTTCCATGGATGCCATGTTCATGAACAGTGACCTTTATTGATGTACATCTTTTGATGATGTCCTTGGCTCTTTTGTGACGTCCTGGATGAGTCATTGTTGTGCTCTTGGAGTAATTTTGGAAGGTTGGCCACTTCTGGGAAGGTTCAGTACTGTGCTGTTTTTCCATTTGGAGAGAACGGTTCTCACTGTTGTCCTTTGGAGTCCCAGAGCCTTTGAAATAGCTTTGTAACCCTTCCCATACTGATGTATTTCAATCACCTTCTTCCTCATCTTTTCTGGAATTTCTTAAAATTTTGGCATAGTGTGTTATTAGGTAGGACCTTTTAACCAACTTCAAGCTGTTGAAAATGTTCTCGTTAAAGGTTAATTTGATTGAACAGGGTTTGCAGTAATCAGGTCTGGTTGCGTCTAGTCTAGCTGAATCCCATTATGAATGCAGTTTCATAGATTTTGGGAATTAGTAGCAATGGGCCAAATACATTTTCACACAGGCCCAGTTGGTACTGGATAACTTTTTTGCATGTACATATATATTTTACTATACTTTTTACACACACACACACACACACACACCAATCAGTCACAATATTATATCTACTGAAAGGTAACATGAATAACATTGATTATCAATGTTATTCACGTTATTCAATGGCATCTGTCAAGGGGTGGGATATAGTAGGCAGAAAGTGAACAGAATGTCCATGCTGACCCCTGCCCACTTCCGAAAACGCCATGAATCACGTTTTCTTTTACATCATATGGACAGCTGGGTGTGTGCACATAGGGTGGCTGTGGCGCAGTTGGTAGAGCGGGTTGTCCACCAATCATAGGGTTGGTGGTTCGATTCCCGGCCCGGATGACTCCACATGCTGAAGTGTCCTTGGGCAAGACACTGAACCCTAAGTTGCAATGGCAAGCTAGCACCTTGCATGGCAACTCTGCTACCATTGGTGTGTGAATGGGTGAATGAGACACAGTGTAAAGCACTTTGGATAAAAGCTTTGGGTCCTGACATTCATGTTTGACACATACTACCTACCTAAATATTGTTGCAGACCAAGTACACCCCTTCGTGGCAGTGGCCTCTTTCAACAGTATAATGTGCCCTGCCACACTGCAAAAATTGTACAGGAATTGAATTGAGGAATGTTTTTTTTTTTTTATTTAAAAAAAAACATTATTTATGCCTTTTTTCAGAGTGGTCGTATATGAGGGGAAACAGATCATGGCAGACTCTGGCCCAGTCTATGATAATACATTTGCAGGAGGACGATTGGGGTTATTTGTCTTCTCGCAGGAACTGGTTTTCTTTTCTGATCTTAAATATGAATGTCAAGGTAAGTAATTCACTACCTTGCAATTATACCTGAGTAATGTAATATGAAGCTAACTTTAAGCATGTAACAGTCCCAGCATTGATACATACTGTACCAGCAAGGCGTAAAGATGGGGAAAACTGAGGGATGTGTTAAAATTTTCAAACCTTTCCATGTCCATCAGACATGCAGTAGTGCTCCAAAGTTTGTGAACCCCTGTTGAGTGTTCTATATTTCTGCATAAATATTACCTAAAACATCACTAGATTTTCATACATGTTCTAAAATTAGATAATGAGAACCCAATTAAACAAATGAGACAAAATATTATACTTGGTCATTTATTTACTTGAGGAAAATGATCCAGTATTACCTATCTGTGAGTGGCAAAAGTATGGGATCCTTTGCTTTCAGTATCTGGCGTGGCCCTCTTGTGCAGCATTAACTAGAACTAAAAGTTTATGGTAACTGTTGTTCAGTCCTGCAAATTGGCTTGGAGGAATTTTACCCCACTGTTCAAAACAGCTTCAACTCTGGGATGTTGGTGGGTTTCCTCACATGAACTGCTTGCTTCAGGTTCTTCCACAACATTTCTATTGGATTAAGGTCAGGACTTTGACTCGGCCATTCCAAAGCATTAACTTTACTCTTCTTTAACCATTCTTTTGTAGAACAACTCATGTGTTTAGGGTCGTTGTCTTGCTGCATGACCCACTTTCTCTTGAGATTCAGCTCATGAACAGATGTCTTGCCATTTTCCTTTAGAATTCGTTGGAATAATTCAGAATTCGTTGTTCCATCAATGATGGCAAGTTGTCCTGGCCAAGATGCAGCAAAACAGGCCCAAAACATGTTCACAGATGGGATAAGGTTCATAAGCTGGAATGCAGTGTTTTCCTTTCTTCAAACATTTCTCATTTAAACCAAAAACTTCCATTTTGGTCTTAACCATCCACAAAACATTTTTACAGTAGCTTTCTGGCTTGTCCATGCGATCTTTAGTATACTGCTGACAGGCAGCAATGTTCTTCTTGAAGAACAGTGGACTTGTAACCCTGCCATGCACACCATTGTTGTTCAGTGTTCTCTTGATGGTGGACTCATGAACATTAACATTTGCCAATGTGAGAGAGGCCTTTAGTTGCTTAGATGTTACCCTGGGTTCCTTTGTGTCCTCATGGATTATTACACACCTGCTCTTACAGTGATCTTTGTTGTGCAATCACTCCTGGGAGGGTAACAGTGGTCTTGAATTTCCTCCATTTGTACATAATCTGTCTGGCTGTAGATTGGTGGAGTCCAAACTCTTTATAGATGGTTTTGTAACTTTTTCCAGCCTGATTAGAATCCACAACTCTTTTTCTGAGGTCCTCAGAAATCTCCTTTGTTCATGCCATGATACACCTCCCCAAACACGAGTTGTGAAGATCAGACTCTGATAGATTCGTGTTCTTTAAATAAAACAGCATGCTCACTCACACCTGATTGTCATCCCATTGATGGAAAACACCATACCCTAATTTCATCTTCAAATTTAACTCCTAGTCCTAGAAGTTCACATACTTTCACCACTCACAGATATGTAATATTGAATCATTTTCCTCAATGAATAAATGATTGAGTATAATATTTTTGTCTCATTTATTTAATTGGGTTCTCTTTGTCTACAGACTTGTGTGAAATGTGATCTGACATTTGATGATGTTTTAGGTCATATTTATGCAGAAATATAGAAAAGTCTACAAGGGTTCACAAATTTTCAAGTTAATTTAAAGGGCTTCCTGTCAGTTAATAATCAAGAAAACTTTACTATGAGCCATAATTCACTATGCCAACAATTGCAATATAAACATAGAGCTTTTTTTTCTCCCTAGATAATTGAAGATGACAAGTCATGGTTACTAAGATTTTTTTCAGCTACATGAAATGTCTGTGTTTATATGAGTAGAACTGATGGAAAGAGGTGAAGTACAACGTGATGGAACCAAAATTCACACAGGACATAGAAACTTGCACCACTACTACACCATCTTTACAAACCTTCAAATCAGCACCCATAAAAAACAGTATTCTTCTTCACACACTGTCTTGAGCACATGAAACAAGTTTTTCTTGCTTCAAATCTATTTTTATCTGTTATACAGTTCTTTCTCATGTTTGCCACTGAAAATACATGTAAATTGCTAGTTTATAGGCCAATAACATTTCTGAATTATATTTTCATGTTGTATCCATAATCTGTATCATTAAATTATTCATAAACTAGTCCTCTAATAAACACCTGAATAATTATTAAAATGTGTTTATAAAAGAAAAAGGTTGTTTTTTGAGTCAGTATTATGTTTACAGCACATCCGTTTTTCCAACTTGCTGCAACAGGCTTTATGAGATTTTTCTAAAGGGCAAATATTCAATAAATTGGGCTTACGAGTTCAGTGTCCATGAATGTTCAGGTTTTAGTTTCTGTCTGCTTAGGCAGAACTAAGCAAATCAGTCGCCACACTACTCACAAGATGTTTTTGTATTAGAAATTTTCGGGGTTTTTTTTTTTGTTTTTTTTTAGGGTTATCTAGATTTTTGTAGTTTGTAGTTTACATTGTTTATTCTGGAAGTTTGGGAGCATGTACATTCTAGCAAGGACCTTATGAATATTCTAGTGCCTTTTGCAATGAAGATGTTACTATTAAGATTTTTTTCTTTTGTAAATTATTTATGTGGCAATTTCATGAGAATATGTCTAGATGTTGCAAGATATTGTATATAATTATTTATTTGTTTACACCAACTACAGACATTTTAAAGTTTAATAGTAACTATTATTTTCTTTCTTTTAAATATGCATTAAACAGTTCTATGTATACACAGTTCTATGTATACATTCAGTGCTTGATTAGTATGTCCACAACAATGTGAGATAGAATGTGAGTTTTAAGGAACACTATCTGTATTTTGTTGTGTTATTTCTTGGAAGAACTTTTATAGTCACTATTTTCCAAACTATAATAGGATGCACACTGCAAGTCATATACATTGCGAATTGTTAATGTTTGACTTGCATCTGTTAGGTAATAAACCAAAGATTGTTTTGAAATGATTTTAAGTCAATAGGCCATTTACCAGTGTTCGTACTGTATGGATGGGTAGTAATATATCAGATTTGCAAATATATTTTGGGTTTGGTTTCCAAACCTCCTGTTTAGTCTTTTGTTAAATCCTGTCATTTTTATGCCTTACAATTTTTATTACATTGTTCCTTGAATAAAGATTTGTAGACTAATTTATTCACATGCTGACTGTATGCATTTAATACTACATCAGTATAGTATGATCTAGGTCAAATATCTGTCCATATTAAACCTGAATGATGAAATCTAATAAACACATTAAAGACTGATGTGAACATCTAACACATTTAAAAGACAAACATCACGTTCAATAATAAAAACTGAATTAGAGTTCCAGCAATACAAGCAAAATTTACATGTAGCACGATGATTTTTCAAGTCATATACCTGTATATACTCAGCAAAAAAAAAAGATACATCCTCTCCCATTCAACTGCTTTTATTTCCAGCAAATTTCTTAAAGTGTCAATATTTGTATTAGCATAAACATGTTCAACAACTAAGATATAAACTGAACAAGTTTCACAGACATTTGACGAACAGAAATGAAATCCCTGAACAAAGGGGGGAAGGGTTCAATATCAAAAGGAACAGTCAGTATGTGGTGTCTCCACCAGCTGCTTTAAGTACTAAAGTGCATCTCATCCTCATGGACTGCACCAGATTTGTCATTTCTTTCTGTGAGATGTTACTCCACTCTTCAACCAAGACATTTGCTAGTTCTCGATCACGTCTGGGGGACACACGGTTACATGTAATTTTCCACTGCAAGGACAATCAGCTGTCCTTCCTGTCTCCCTGTAGCACTGTCTTAGGCATCTTACATTACAGACATTGCAGTTTATTGCTCTGAACACATCTGCAGTCCTCATGCCTCCCTGCAGCAGGCCTATGTCATGTCTCACGCAGGTGAGCAGGAACCCTGGACATCTTTCTTCTGGTGTTTTTCAGAGTCAGTAGAAAGGTCTCTTTAGAGTCCTAACTTATTGTAACTGTGATCTTAATTACCTACCGCCTGCAAACTGTTCGTGTCTTAAGGACTGGTCTACAGGTACATGTGCAATAATTGTTTATGGTTCATTGAACAAGCATGAAAAACATCATATAAACCCTTCACAATAAAGATCTGTAACGCTTATTTAGATTTTACAAAATTATCTTTAAAATACAGACTCCAGAAAAAGGGACATTTCTTTTTTTTTGCTGAGTATAGTTGGAACTTCACTTACTTTGAAAGGGAAAAGTTACTCTAATGCAGATCACTCTTTTTTTTTTTTGCTTTGCTTTCACTTGATATAAGAACTTATAATAGGAGCAGTCTTGCATTAAGCATTCTTTACCAGTGTGTGGTAAGAGATTAAGGGAGGGTGAGGATTGTTGAAGTTGAGGGTGAGTGTAGATGTACCTTGTTCCTCGTTTTGTTTTCTAGTCTGTCATCTTGTTTCTCATTTCCCCTTTCATGCTGTTGCCTTGCCTGTTTATGCCCGTTTGCAGATCACCTGACCCATTACCTGTTTTTGACCATGCTATTGTCTCACGTTTTGGATTTGTCCGCCTCTCTCTACTCTAATAAAGCTCTTATCTGCATTGGCATCCGTCCTAACGCCCATTACGTGCCATAACATGACAATTATTTGCATGTATAATTGTACACATCTTTAAGAATTTCCATTTAATCACACCAAGGATGACAACACAATCTCCAGGACTTTGCACCTATATATATATATATATATATATATACACACACACACACACATACACACAAGTTCCCATATATACTATAGTTGTATGTTTTATGGCATCTCTCTTGGGTCTCATAAACTCAAGAACGTTTTCTGAAAGAGGCATGGCACATGTCCACAGTGTTTCCCTAAGAGCCTGGAATGGAATCTCCCCCTTACTGTTCGTTTATGCAAGATTTGATCCAGAATGAATGTTACAAAAAAACTGTATTTTTATTAGTTACTTCAGTGAAAAGAGTGAGAAAATTGCATGGTTTGGCACGAAGCTCTGCTTGCGTGTGTTGGTGGCCAGATGACTGGTGTGACCTTGTGGTATTCATGATTTCTGCCCAATTCATAGCATGCATGTTTGTAAATCAACTGATTGACCTTGCAGATTTTTATGAAGGTAAGCCTACAGTGCATTTCTTGTTTTGTCTGCTATGCACCTGAGACCAACTGTTCGTCTGTCATCTGTCAAAGACTGGACTATCATGTGGTGGATTTCACCTCCAGATGAGCTGAATGCCCAGCGTCTACCATGACATCCCACTCTAGGAGGTATGATAGAAGTATGTATGTATGTCAGAAGTATTTATCACGTGGTCATGACAGTAGAATAGGCATGGGCATAACCACGCACTTTTTGAGGGGGTCGTGAC
>JAFFST010052242.1:56325-71822 GCA_022414735.1 Noturus placidus
GTGTGTGAGTGTGTCTCATTTGGGCACTGAGCCCATTGGTGTGTGAGTGTGTCTCATTTGGACACTGAGCCCATTGGTGTGTGAGTGTGTCTCATTTGGGCACTGAGCCCATTGGTGTGTGAGTGTGTCTCATTTTGGCACTGAGCCCATTGGTGTGTGAGTGTGTCTCATTTGGGCACAAGACACTGAACCCTAAGTTGCCCCCGATGGCAAGCTAGCACCTTGCATGGCAGCTCTGCTACCATTGGTGTGTGAATGTGGTCTCATTAGTAAGTCGCTTGTAAATGTAAAAATGATATTTCTGTAAAGCTGCTTTGAGACAATGTACCATTGTAAAAAGCGCTATACAAATTGATAATTATTAATTATTATTATTCGGTGCGTTACTGACTACGCTGGTGAACTCCTATAGATAGGACACCAGTATGTCGTTTAAGAGTTCGTCACGAGATGCAAAACACCTGGTGAACCTTAAGAACATAAAAACCAGGCTGCAGTCTGCTTAAAAATGTACATAATAGCCTGTAAAATTCTGGGACGACGTGAACCCTACTGAACATGCATGCATTTCACTTTAGTATTTCTGTTTGTGCTACACTGTACTGTATTTTGCTTAGTTTTTCAGCGTGTCCATGTCTACTTGTATTCCTGTTTTTGGAAAGATCTAGCACTTGTTCAGGTCGGATTTCACCAACCCTCTTCTTTGTGCTCTACCTTCCTGCAGGTTTCATCTCCAACCAAAATCCAACAAATCAGAACTTCTTAAGGCAATGATTAGATGGTCGGGTGGGCACGATTATGGTTGTAGCTGCAGTCTTCAGGAAGGTAGATCTCCAGGAACAGGGTTGGTGACCACTGGTTAACGATGATTAATATGCATAGTAAAATAGCTCCTACCAACAGCCAGACCAGGCCCTCAGTTCACTTGTATAGTGCAGTTGGTGGTGGGATGATGTGGCATGTGCTACACTTTCCCACAGCACTGGGGTGCAGCAGGCTTCATTTCAATACGGAGTAGAATGGCCACCTACACAAAATACTTTTTCCATCAGTCATCTTTTAATAATGCGCATGAGAATACAACCCCAAGATTTTTTTTAACATAATTATTATTTACATAATTATTTACAACTGAGCAGTTGTGCGTTAAGGGCTTTGCTTAGGGGCTCAGCAGTGGCGGTGAAACTTCAAACACGCACATCATAAGCAAGCTTATATATGACTAACATCGCTGCACCAGAAAGAAGCATGGCTAAAATCTTGCTTCCAAATTGTTGGTATGAGCTGGCATCATAACAGAATCCTTTCCCTTTTAACTGTTTTAAAGCCATATAGCCCATGATGATGATGATGATAAAGACACTCGGAGCCCTGGGGAAATTGAGTAAACTCGCTCCATAAACCTGCACAACCTTAACTAGTGCACTAGAATTAGCCAGCTAGGTTCTAGTTATTGGCTTTGCATACAGCAATAGTCAAATTGATGTGTACAATAACATTTTTATTGTCATAATACTTGGGAGACCTCAATAATAGCAACAGAGAATTTATTTTAGGGCTGCAAAACTAATCCACAAAATAGAGACATCACTGCCGTGGTGCATTACATCACTTTATTTAGAATAAAAATGCATTTGATGGAAATGGCGGCGCGCATAACAGCACTCTAAAGTATTGGAGCTGCCTCTACATTATGCTACACTGTTGGCTTAATGACATTGTGTTTTCATGTGAGTAATATTTTGATTTGTAATAATTTGTTTGTGGGGATGTGGAAAAGCGGTGCAAGCACATTGTACTGGTTTAAATCATGCTTATTAACTGCTGATTTGCACTACCATATCTGGTTTTTCTAGCTGTTTTGCACATTTATAGCCATCATTAATCATTCATGCTCTATCAGAAAACATGATAAAGACCTTGTTTTGGCCAAGTAGTAGTTTGTTTCTATGACAACTGGATGGGTTAAAAATGAACATGGTCTCAAATGAATGATTAGTTTATGAGACAAAAGTTTTCTCGTTTCAAAATATGAAGCATATAGTGGGTATTAAACGTCTACACAACCCTGTTAAAATGGCAGCTTTTGTGATTTCAAACCAAGATAAATGTCAGACTATTTCCTACCCTCAATGTGAAGTCACAACGTATAATAAAAAATTAAGGGGAAAAACAATCAAACATTGTAAGCAAAAAAAAGTGTTACATTGACCTTGTTACATAAGAGTGCACAACCTTTTATAATTTGGGACATGGCTGTGTTCAGAATGAACGGTCACATTCAATCTTGTGTTCAAGAGTAATTATACAGCTGACATTGATTCAATTGTTCTGATTAACCCCAAATAAAGACCAGCTGTTTCTGTAGGATTTTCTTGACATCGTCTTGGTTTCATCTGACTGCTGAAGCCATGGTCTGCAAAGAGGGGGACACACAGGTTTTCAAAATGTTATATGTAGAGTAAAGACAATTGGGCACCACAATGACATGACCAAGAAAAGGATGTCCCTCCAAAATTTACAAGACAAAAACTTACCAGAGAGGCCAAGAGACCAGAAACAACATTAAAGGAGCTGCAGGAATGTCTGACAAATACCGATTACTCTCTGAATTTCAATTTGGGAAAATATTGCAGCTCCTATTCCTATTAAAAAAAATGGGTGTGTGTATACTTTTATGTCCATTGTATGCAATGGCAGGCAAAATTAATTTAGCTCTGTTTCAATTAGTGAGACAGCCGGTGGATATTGGACTTGACAATAGTGTCTGACACCAGGAATGCGGTCACCTTAGGTTAGTTTGGAAGTCTCATTTGGTCTCCATATGCGCTTGATAATACTCTAATGCTGTGACAGATTAATATCAATCATTTTGTATGGCAGTTAATGACTTATTTAATTGAGCCTTAAGAATTCAGTAGTAGTGTTTAGTTTAAATATTTTAGCATTTAATTAATATTTTGAAATATACCGGTAATCCAAGGAATTGAATAGTCAGTGGAAAAAGTCAGCAGTAAATGAATCGATTATCAAAATAATTGATAATCTTATGTACCTATGTTTTTTACACCCCTGTCAGGCATCCTATAATAGTGCTCCTAATGTGTTTTGGGATTCAGCCCTGGGGGGAGTATTATAAATCTTCCAGAACTCCTTTATTTAGGTACCTCATGCTGGAAAAAGAAATTGTAATGAATTAAATAAATAGCAAGGACGATAATAGAAATGTTGGTAATACAGTGGTTTATAGATGTTGTATGAATAAGTGTGATTTTGTAGTTTTAAGATGTCTTCACCTGTTCTCAGAGCAAGGTGAGTAATCAAGAACATGAGGTGCTATCATTTGCACAGTGGGTATTCTGGGAAATATAACTAATATACTAGCGTTTACGTATATTTGCTTAGTAAATCTTTTGGTTGTCTAGTTGGGAAGTTTAATATACAGATATTGATCATTTAAATAATGAACGTATTATATTATGCATGTGGGCAGAAGCCTTTCAAATTAAAGAGAAAATGCCAAAGACAAAAACAAGAACAAATGAACTGTTTAAGTAAGAGTTTTTCACCCAATTCTTAAAAGAATAAACGTATAAGAATGTATGATACAATGCATTTTGAGCCCTATTTTAATTCTGTATTTAGAGCACCAAATACGATCTTGAACTTTTGGTTAGTTAAGCTGTTGTTATTTAATGTTTTATTTTTTCTTTCTTTCTAACTTTAGGATCCCAGCTGAATGCACAGCTGGAGGGCTGGTTATCTCAAGCACAATCTACATTAGGACCTGCTAGAGCCATTATAGCACCGTATGTAACTATAAGTTTATAAATGAAGAGCATTGTAAATAATAATTTGCAGACTTTGAAGTTCTGATTTATTATGTCCTGTATTCATTTTGATAAGTTGGTTTTACTTTGGTTTTCTAACGCAACTTTCTTTATCACTTTACACTGAACATGGTAATCAATTACAAACAGGTTACTGTAGATATAAATTAGTGCTGAATTCTTACTGAAGAGCCTTAAGCCCCACCATCTATTTCTGCAGACATGCTGGTTATACATATTGCGGCGCTTGTGCAGCACATGCCTACAAGCAAGTGGACCCTTCTGTTACGTGAGTTTAAATGACTGTATAGTGCAATATTGAGCTGAAGTTTGAATAATTTGAGAATAATGTCAGAATAATTTACGGCATTCTTGTTTGGTAGCCGGAGGGTATTTATTCTTGGACCTTCCCACCATGTGCCCCTGTCTCGATGTGCGCTCTCCCCTGCTGAGGTCTACAGAACGCCACTGTATGACTTGAGGATTGACCAGAAGGGTAAAGCTCTGTTCATTAGTTTTTGTTGGAATGTTATATTCTAAAGGAATGCACATGCAATTGTGTGCATTCATGTAGAGTCCCATTAGGATTTGAGAGCTAACATTTAATAAGTTCCACAAAAATTTCGGTTTCCTTATTTAGCAGAGCTACGCTTGTCACAAAACTCTCCCTGAATACTCTTTTAACTTGGTATTCTCAAGCTAGGCAACTAACCGTCTATTTAAACCTGTACTTCATGAATAACAACCCATAGCATAGCTAATATGGATTGGTACCTCAAAAAAAAACAACTGGGTTACAGCTGCCCCTGCACCACACACCAACAATTTATTTGTATTTCCCCCCATTTTAGTGTATGCTGATCTCTGGAAAACAGGCATGTTTGAGAGGATGACTTTGCAAACAGATGAGGATGAGCACAGCATTGAGATGCACCTGCCTTACACTGCCAAAGCAATGGAAAGGTAGTGATCACATGGCTTGCAATCATGAACCACCATAGCTCATGGGTACATCAAATAAGGTCCCAAAACATGTTTAACAATGCAGTAATATACTACGTTGTTGTATATGTAATGCCATCCTGAAAAGTACGGTGCATGCAAAGCACATCAAATAGTAGATATACTGCATCCATTATCTCTTGCTAATTTCAGGGATTAATGGCAATCATTGAGTATGTTTACATGGACAGCAATAATCTAATTATCGACCTTATTCTGAATAAGGCAATATTCTGATTAAGGTGTTTACATGAGTTGCTTTTAGAATATTCCCTTCATGTTCCTGTTTTACATGTCATAGAATATAGATCGGTTAACGGCCCACGTCATTATGTCACTGCACCACGCTGTCTGACGTTCCCTCCAGAATTTCACGTATCGACATACATCATTATGGTACCGTTTACAGTTTTGGGTGTTTTTATTTAAAATATTTTACGAAAGCTTCAAGTGCAGTTAATTATTTGTTATGCTATACATGCAAATAGACAACTGATTGAAGCCGTGGGCTGCGTCCCAAACCACGCACTTACCCTCTATATAGTAGCTCAGATACAAATATATCTCCTACAGTATAGTAGGTAAGTACGCGATTTCGGACGCAGCCGTGCTCTCTTGTTTGCCGTGTGATCGTGTCCTGTCACAAAATGCAGTGAAAACTCCCACCCGACATTAACAATGTGATTAAGGTGTTTACATGTCTGTAATACACGTCGATAATGTGACTAAAACAGGAGTACTCCACACATTTTAAGTCCATTTGTGTTTACTTCGAGTATGACTTTAATCGGATTAAGGTAAGAAAAGATTTCTGTTTACATGATAGTTTCTTAATCAGAGTATTGTCTTTATCGGGTTCATATTGCATTATTGTTGTCCATGTAAATGTACTAACTTTTTTTTTTTTTTTACTCTAAAATGTATTTTACCATACCGTTTCATGAAGATTGGGAAGTACGTTTTAGTGTTGGAGACAGGTTCATGTTACAATAGGACTGCATATACATTATTCAGAAACGTAAACATTTTGAGAAACGCTTGTATGGAAAATTCCTGTTACAATGTCTGAACTTTATAAAATGTTAAACTGTTGTGCCTAGATGAATAAAAGAGTACATAGGCTTATACACTCTATCCTTTCTGGCAGCTTGAACAAATCTGGACATTTTCATTTGACCCGTCTTATCAACAAGGCATTTCCACACACAGAACTGTCGCTCTCTCTGTGATTTTATTTCGATGAGTTTTGTGCACAATTCTGTGTGAACTCTAGAGATTATTGTGTGTGAAATTCTCAGGAGATCAGCAGTTTCTGAAATACTCCAATCAGTCTATCTGGTACTCACAACCATGCCACAGTTAGTCACAGAGATCACATTTTCACCCATTCTAATTTTGGATGTGAACATTAACTGAAGTTTGGCCCATGTCTGCATGATTTAATGCATTGTGTTGTTACCACATAATTAGGTGAGTTGAATATCTGCATAAATGAGCAGGTGTACAGGTGTTCCTATTAAAGAGCACTGAGAGTGTACAGGTGAATCTCAAAAAATTTTAATATCATGGAAAAGTTAATTAGCTGATTTAGAGCGCTTCTCAGGTCGACGTTCTGCATTCTAAATTCTTTATTCTAATATTTAGAGATTACTGGTTTCCTCCCCCAGTCCAAAGACATGCATGTTAGGCGATTGGCGTGTCTAAAGTGTCCGTGGTGTATGATTGTGTGTGAGTGTATATGTGATTGTTCCCTGCGATGGACTGGCACCCTGTCCAGGGTGTACCCCGCCTTGTGCCCGATGCTCCCTGGGATAGGCTCCAGGTTCCCCCGTGACCCTGAAAAGGAGTAAGCCAGGGGTCTCCAATCTTAATCCGGAAAGGGCCAGTGTGGGTGCAGGTTTTCATTCCAACCAAGCAGAAGCCACACCTGAATCTACTGAAAGCCAAGATCAACTGATCAAACGGGTGGATTCAGGTGTGGCTCCTGTTTGGTTGGAATGAAAACATGCACCCACACCGGCCCTTTCCGGATAAGATTGGAGACCCCTGGAGTAAGCGGTTGAAGATGGATGGATGGATGGATGGCTTTTTGTTTTCCGTGAGCTGTAAGCCGTAATCATCGAGATTGGAACAAAAAAGGCTTGAAATATTTTACTTTGTGTAATGAATCTAGAATATATGAACGTTCCACTTTTTGAATTAAATTACAGAAAAAAATTAACTTTTCCATGATATTCAAATTTTTTGAGATGCACCTGTATATTCCATATAAATTAGACATGTATTAATTAATAGTAATGGATGTTTTCCTTCTAAATCACAGCTGCAAAGATGAGTTCAGCATTGTTCCTGTGCTGGTGGGAGCTCTGAGTGAATCTAAAGAGCAGGAATATGGCAAGCTGCTCAGCAAGTACCTTGCTGATCCCTCAAACCTTTTTATTGTTTCATCAGACTTTTGCCACTGGGGTGGGTTCTCTCTCTCACTCTCACTCTCTCACTCACTCACACAACCCTTCTAAATTTAGTTTAGTATCAATTGTCCGAGTTCACTAAGTACTAACTTTGGCAGAAAAGTTAGGAAGCTTGCATGACCTAGATGTGTGTTTGTTAAAATTTAGATGTGCAAAATGGGTCTGTTAATTCCTTAGGAACTGATCCTGACTTAATAATGCCTGTTGCTTTTGCTTTCTCAGCAAAGGTCTGTTGAGTTTTCAGCTATTTTGGTTGATTGTAAACAAAACGAGATGCACATGCAATGTTGTTGCACAAAGACCTGACAGAATCTATGAGGAATGTGTGGAATTTATGAATCAGATTGACATTAGCTAAAATATTATCCACTCATTAAGGGCACTCTTTAAGCTTGTGGTCTTTCAGTGTATGCGCTTGCTGCTAGTAATTAGTCATTCGTAATGATGCGAATGTAAAGTTTGTGTGTAGTATAATAATATATGACAGCAAGGTTAAATGCTCAGATCTGTTCAGAGGTTTAGAAGGTGTGCATTTATTTTTGTATAACAGCATGAGTAGTTCCAGCTGTAACATGAATGATATATTAATGTTCTAATATAGTAACGGCTTATACACGTGCCATTGATCAGCAGTGATGAGGTTTTCAGGTTTCCGAGTGAGTGAGTGTATATATACTCTATAACATAAGTGAGAATAGGAACTCCATTGTCTCTCGGATAATCCACAACATAATTCAAAATTTAAACCGTTAATACTCTCAGCGCTGTACACAAAATTAAACATTGTAATTGTTGCCAAATCATTATGGTATAAGCGGAATAACACACTCCAAACTGTGCGGTTATACAAAAATAATGAACATCGCGATTGTAAATTGCAAGTTAATTAGTAGATTTGCCTTTTGGGGTAACAATGAGAGAACCTATAAGTGTGAACAGTTTTTAAACTGATTTAACATTGAGTCTTGTCAGAATTTCTCAACATTTTTGCCGTCGTTTCAGGTCAACGGTTCCGTTACACATACTATGATGAAAATCAGGGTGAAATCTATAGATCCATTGAGCATCTGGACAAGATGGTAAACCCATTTCTATTTGTATTAAGTCATTGTTTTGGAGTTTACACACCGGGTAATAGAAGTTTGGACAATTTCTATGATTTAAAAACTCATTTTGCTTGATCAAAGAATGTGAGAATCCATGGGTTTATTTTTGTTATTAATTGGTCATTAAATGCATATCTAAAAAATTTTTTGCTTTTTGAAGAATCCTGTAACAAAAATTTTAGTGTTAACGTGAACATTTTATTCCCTTTAGGGTATGGGAATTATAGAACAGCTGGACCCAGTCTCCTTCAGTAACTACTTGAGAAAATATCACAATACTATTTGTGGTCGCCACCCCATTGGAGTTCTACTAAATGCAAGTTGCTTTTCCTCTTTTTATAGTATAGGACTACATTCAAAATGAGATTATAGCCTTGAGTAACATTGTGCGCATTAAGCTGTATATTAAAGTGTGTATGTGGTGAAATACAGTATCTCACAAAATTGAGTACACCCCTCACATTTGTGTAAATATCTGATGATATCTTTTCATGTGACAACACTGAAGAAATGTCACTTTGCTACAATGTAAAGTAGTGAGTGTACAGCTTGTGTAACAGTGTAAATTTGCTGTCCCCTAAAAATATCTCAACACACAGCCATTAATGTCTAAACTACTGGAAACAAAAGTGAGTACACCCCTAAGTGAAAATGTCCAAATTGGGCCCAAAGTGTCAATATTTTGAGTGCCCACCATTATTTTCCAGCACTGCCTTAACCCTCTTGGTCATGGAGTTCACCAGAGCTTCACAGGTTGCCACTGGAGTCCTCTTCCAATCCTCCATGATGACATCACTGAGTTTGTGGATGTTGAAGACCTTGTGCTCCTCCACCTTCCATTTGAGGATGCCCCACAGATGCTCAATAGGGTTTAGGTCTGGAGACATGCTTGGCCAGTCCATCTCCTTCACCCTCAGCTTCTTTAGCAAGGCAGTGGTCATCTTGGAGGGCTGTTTGGGGTCGTTATCATGCTGGAATACTGCATACTGGTCATGCTCTGCTTCAGTATGTCACAGTACATGTTGGCATTCATGGTTCCCTCAATGAACTGTAGCTCCCCAGTGCAGGCAGCACTCATGCAGCCCCAGACCATGACACTCCCACCACCATGCTTGACTGTAGGCAAGACACACTTGTCTTTGTACTCCTCACCTGGTTGCCACCACACACACCTGACACCATCTGAACCAAATAAATTTATCTTGGTCTCATCAGACCACAGGACATGGTTCAAGTAATCCATGTCCTTAGTCTGCTTGTCTTCAGCAAACTGTTTGCGGGCTTTCTTGAGCATCATCTTTAGAAGAAGCTTCCTTTTAAGACGACAGCCATGCAGACCAATTTGATGCCGTGTGCAGCGTATGGTCTGAGCACTGACAGGATGACCCCCCAACCCTTCAACCTCTGCCTCTTCAACCTCTGCAGCAATGCTGGCAGCATTCATATGTCTATATTCCAAAGACACCATCTGGTTCTGACGCTGAGCACATGCACTCAACTTCTTTGGTCGACCATGGCGAGGCCTGTTCTGAGTGGAACCTGTCCTGTTAAACCGCTGTATGGTCTTGGCCACCGTGCTGCAGCTCAGTGTCAGGGTCTTGACAATCTTATAACCATCTTTATGTAGAGCAGCAATTCTTTTTTTTTTTTCAGATAATCAGAGAGTTCTTTGCCATGAGGTGCCATGTTGAACTTCCAGTGACCAGTATGAGGGAGTGTGAGAGCGATGACACCAAATTTAACACAACTGCTCCCCATTCACACCTGAGACCTTGTAACACTAACAAGTCACATGACACTGGGGAGGAAAAATGGCTAATTGGGCCCAATTTGGACATTTTCACATTTGTTTCCAGTGGTTTAGACATTAATGGCTGTGTGTTGAGTTATTTTGAGGGGACAGCAAATTTGCACTGTTACACAAACTGTACACTCACTACTTTACATTGTAGCAAAGTGTCATTTCTTCAGTGTTGCCACATGAGAAGATGGAATCAAATATTTACAAAAATGTGAAGGGTTTATATATAATGTATTAGAATTTGTTTTGTTTTTAGATGACCTTCTCTGGATCTACAATACCTATTAAATGGCATTAGGTTTCTCAGTTTCATGAAATTACATTCTAAAAGATATCTCTCTTATGTTTTCTTTAGGCTGTGGCAGAGCTGAAAAAGAATGGTTTAGACATGAACTTTTCTTTCCTTAATTACGCCCAGTCCAGCCAGTGTAGAAACTGGTCAGACAGCTCAGTGAGTTATGCTGCTGGAGCTCTTGTAGTTCATTGAGGTGAATTCACCCAGGAGCAGCTTCCATGGCTTTTGTTGAAGACCCCAGAAACTACCCCAACTATTTTAAACAGCCCAAGCACCCTCAACCTCTCCACCTTCTAACCCTGTTTCCTTATTTTATCCTTGAATTTTCCAGTGGAAGGACCTTAGATTTGCTGAGATGAGCTAAAAGCATTAAATACTAATTAAATATCCAACAATTGCATCCCCTCTATTTTTTTTTTTTTTTGTTACTCAACTTGGTAAATGTTCTAGTTTTAAGTACAGTTGCATCCTGTGCTGCTGTGGATGGTATTTGGTTTTCAGTTTCTTGCAAGCTTTCCAGCAGTGGATTTTGTAGCGTGATGGAATCTGCAAGGACTTAACGTGTCGGGTTCTTAAATACCTGTAAGAACGTTTGGTTCCGTTAAAGTTGAAATAAAGTAAACGGTATATCAGTCTTGACATTGCCCTCTTTGCAGATATCTGTTAATGTAACCTATCTAATAAATAAAAAATATATCATTATAATGCTGCAGTTATGAAAAGAAAGAAAAAGGTGACTGACTACTTTGCTACGTTCTTGTTGATGCTGAGAATAGTAATGAGACTGAGTAATGCTGCCATCATTGTTCATATACCTGTTTCAGTTGTTAGTAAAGGGCTACACAATATCAAGTCCCCAATTCCTCTGGATTACAATATGTCAAAGTTTTTATTTTTTACTTCAATCAATTAAAATGTCTTTCTTCTTATCTTTATACTTTCTTCCTTTTTCTTATTTTTGAAATTAACTTTTTTTTTTAAATTATCAACTGTTTAGTAGCGTATTTAAATTGAATTTTGACAGCCATTTAAAACTAGAACGAATATTTCCTGTTATGTTCATCACATGTGGTCTTAAGTGGAGCATAATTCAGCAATATTACAAGAGTGCTGCTGTTTTAAATATCAGCATGACACTGATTCAACTATACAATAGTACAACAGGTACTACTGGCGGCATAGATATTCAGTACAACAGCACAATTGTGTGTGTGGTATTGCTTTTATATGACAGTTCTATTAACAAGAAATTAATATTGAGTAACTGGCATTTCAAACATATGGTCAAACGTTTCGTTTATTTTTGCGCCATCAACAAAAATAGTTCCCAAAAAAGCCACTACTGGATATAGATTGTTGCATGGTAATACAGACTGACTGACGGCCCGTAGGAAGTGTTGTAATGGTGTTAATGTAACAAACTATTGCTAAAACAAGCAGAGAAATGTACCAGCAATATTAGGGGCGGGTACTTTAAATACCTTTTATAATATATAATAATATTAAACTTATTTTATGTCTATTTTATGCTCTGTCGAGTATCAAGACAGGAACATTCATGAATTATGTGCAGCACAAAACTAACACCGTTCATTCATCCTTATCTTCCATATTATGATCCTCTGCCCTCTCACGAGTAGCTTTTTTAGATTTAGGTGGTCCAAAGTAGGGCGCAGTGGTTAGCACGTTCGCCTCACACCTCCAGGGTCTGGGGTTTGATTCCCACCGCGGCCCTGTGTGTGTGTGTGTGTGTGTGTGTGTGTGTGTGTGTGTGTGTGTGTGGAGTTTGCATGTTCTCCCTGTGCTGTGGGGGTTTCCTCTAGGTACTCCAGTTTCCTCCCCCAGTCCATGGTAGTCTGATTGGCATGTCCAAAGTGTCCGTTGTGTATGTGATTGTGCCCTGCGATGGCACCCCATCCAGGGTGTACCCTGCCTTGTGCCCGACGCTCCCTGGGATAGGATCCACGTTTCCCCCTGACCCTGAAGAAAGGATAAGCGGTATAGAAGATGGTTGGATGGATGGTCCAAAGTAAATTAATATAGTCTCCCCCATCCTGCTGAACCGACTGTCTCTCTCCCCTTCCAAGTCTAAAACAACAAAAGTAAGAGTGACAGAATGTCCGTGCAATTGAAAAATGAAAGCTATACATTTAAAGCTCATAGTGGCATCTTTATGAATGACCGCTAAAAACCTTTACAAACATTACACATCTCTCTATGTAACTATTGAGCAAGTTTCTAATTGTAAATCTATATGTAGGCTAACAACAGTAGTTTTAAAAACTTTTAACAAGCTATCATAGTGAACGTAAACTAAGATAAATGGATTCAACCAGTACATGCACACAGCTTTATCCATATCAAAGTTTCTTCTGCTGCATCTGTTAAAGTAACTGTATGTTAAGATTTTAGGCTCCGTTAAGACTCTGTTAACTTACCTGAGGTGATCTGATCGGTCCTGTGAGGGCTGGCGCTGATAGAGAAGTGTTCCCATTGGTTGCAGCGGGAAGGTATTAAGGCCCTTCAGGAAAGTCAACATTGCGCAACCACATGCAGAATATCCCCACAACGCTTATGTATAGAACTTGCTTTTGGGGAAATAAACTATCTATATAATTTGTTGATAAATTAAAAGAGATTTTGGTAGTTATTATTTTATTTTATTTTATTTTAGGTTCGTCTTTTTTGGTCAACACTGTTGCATGTTGATATAGTCACAGTGTCTCATGAGACAGATTGGAATTAGCGAAGAAAGATTAACCTCTACCAAAGTGATTGAAAGGCCAAAGTGTCTTGACTTGGACTTGCAAGGCTGTTTCTGTAACATTCTCGTTCATCTTTATTGATGTAACTCATGATGATAACAGCAGAAGGAATTCTGAAGTTTACATGAAGTATAATATGTCTGCCTATTTACAGAGAAATGCACCTAAATTAATCGAGAAGAACTTTATTCAATTCAATTAAATTTTATTTGTATGGCGCTTTTTACAATAGACATTGTCTCAAAGCAACTTTACAGGAATATAAACACAGTACACACATAGTAAAGGTGAGAAATTATCCCAACTGAGCAAGACGCTGAGTGGCGACAATGGCAAGGAAAAACTCCCCAACATGTTTTAAGAGGAAGAAACCTTGAGAGGAACCAGACTCAGAAGGGAACCCATCCTCATCTGGGTAACAACAGACATTCTTAAAGAGACAGTTATTGGTTTAAATGTAATCTGTTTGGCTTAGAAAAGCCTTTGTCCCAGCAGTCTGGATTTGGAGTAGATGAGAGCTCCATCCAGAAGTAGGACCTCCGAGACCGATCATGCAGGTCCGGAGAGCAGAAAGGACCAGGATCTCCAACATCTCCATAAACTCATGTGTAGCTCGGCAGAAGGAGAGAGGGAGAGAAAAGATTGTTAAGACTGGGAATTTAGCATAATGGAAAGTCTAGTCAGGGTAGGCTAGAGAGAATAAATATGTTTTAAGTCTAGACTTAAACACAGAGACTGTCTGAGTCCCAAACACAAAATGGAAGACTGTTCCATAACTGTGGACCTCTATGAGTGAAAGCTCTTCCCCCTGCTGTATCGCTATTCGCGGTACAGTCAATTAATCTGCATCTGTGGATCTAAGTGGGCGTGGTGGATCATAGAAGACCAAAAGATCACTTAAGTACTGTGGTGCGAGACCTTTTAGTGCTTTATAGGTTAATAATAGTATTTTAAAATCAATGCGAGATTTCACTGGCAGCCAATGCAGTGTGGATAAGATCGGGGTGATGTGGTCATATTTCTTGGTTCTAGTTAGAACCCTAGCAGCTGCGTTCTGGACTAACTGGAGTTTCTTTGTTTCTACTAGAACATCCAGACAGTACGGCATTACAATAATCTAATATAGAGGTAATGAAAGCATGAATTAATATTTCTGCATCATGTAGTGATAATATATTTCTTATCTTCGAGATATTTCTGAGATGAAAGAAGGCTACCCTAGTAATATTATCTACATGAGCATCAAATGATAGACTCGAGTCAACCTCATCAGTGAAAAATGTAATGAAATCTTCACTACTATGTAATGATTGAGTGTTTCTCTCTTTAGTGGTTTATCATGCAGCAAGACAATGATCAAAAACACACTGCCAACTCAACAAAGGACTTTATCAGGGGGAAAAGTTTAAACTGCCCAAGGCAGTCTCCAGAGCTGAACCTAATTTAGCATGCATTTCACGTCCTGAAGAAGAGACTGAATAGAGAACACCACCTCCAAAACCACAACTGAAAGAGGCTATGGAAAAGCATTAAAAAAGAAGAAACCAATAATTTGTCATATCAGAGTCACAGGCATGATGCAGTTATTGCAAGCATTGGGAGAATCAAAAAGTGGAACTTTCATATATTCTAGATTCATTACATATAATGTGAAATATTTCGAGGTGGGGTCAAAATCAAAAGTAAGCAGATCTATGTCATGTTCACGCAGGTCAGCAGGAACCCTGGACATCTTTCTTCTGGTGTTTTTCAGTCAGTAGAAAGGTCTCTTTAGTGTCCTAACTTATTGTAACTGTGATCTTAATTACCTACCGCCTGCAAACTGTTCATGTCTTAAGGACTGTTCCACAAGAGCATGTGCAATAATTGTTTATGCTTCAATGAACAAGCATTAAACATTGTTTAAACCCTTTTCAATAAAGATCTGTAATGCTTAATTTGATTTTACAAAATTATCTTTAAAATACAGACTCTTGTAGAATCAAACATTTATTTTTATTCTGTATTATGAAATTATTCTGTACAAATAATCATTAATCAAAGAGATTTATTTATTGCATGCATGAAGACAGCCTATCTACTCGATAGTGTAAACAAAAGTTGGACGCAACTGGCGTGTATATATGTGTCTGCACAAAGGATACATACAGTGCCTTGCGAAAGTATTCGGCCCCCTTGAACTGTTCAACCTTTTGCCACATTTCAGGCCTCAAACATAAAGATATAA
>JAFFST010052242.1:85700-102454 GCA_022414735.1 Noturus placidus
CTTCATGATTGTGTCCCAACTGTTGTTGATTCTTCACAAAAAATTACAGTTTTATATCTTTATGTTTGAGGCCTGAAATGTGGCAAAAGGTCAAACAGTTCAAGGGGGCCGAATACTTTCGCAAGGCACTGTGTGTGTGTGTGTGTGTGTGTGTGTGTTTGTGTATATGTATATATATAATATGTATATATATATGTATGTGTGTGTGTGTATGTATGTATGTATGTATGTATATATATATATATACAGTATATATATATTCTGTACGCACCCGGTCTAGGTCGGGCCGCAACATACAAAAAAAAAGAAAGAGTTGGCGAGACCAAGATTGCGTTTGGGTTGTTTATTTTATAGCCATACAGTGGTCTTTATCTTCAGAAGCCGGCCAGGCCAAAATAATACACAAAAGTCCCTCTAACTTTACCAAACTTTACCTGACTAAACTACAATTAAAGAAAACAAAAATACACAATCTTCCCTCACTCCCTGGCTAAACCCAAAACAGGAGAAAAGATAAATGAACTTAAATGGCACTGACTTCCTACTAACCACTCTTAATTGTGCACTATTTACAAAGGTGACTATTAGTGAACTTAAATAACAAAATACTATATACATATAATCATATACGTGAGCCGTAATGGGACAGAGCATAAACAAAGTCAAAACAGGCGAAATGGTCATACACAAACGAAATAGTCAGAACAGGCGAAATAGTCATACACAGTCGAATTAATCAAAACAGGCAAGATGCACTTCTCTCTCTAACACACAACCCAAAGTCAATGATCTGCCCTGGGCTGAAGACTGATGAGGCTTAAGTATGCTTCTGGAAGCGTGCTGGCAACCAATCCCGTCGCACAAGGCTGGAGCAGGCGGGAATAAGATGCATGCATTAGGTGGGGTCTAGAGAAGGCGGGAGGAGAAAAAGGGAAACAGACACACCAATGGGACATAGGGCAAGCAGACATATTATATATATCTATAAAATATACACACACACACCTATTTTTGTTTATATATATATATATATATATATATATATATATATATATAGGTGTGTGTGAATTTTTCTTTGGCTTGAATAAATTGATCTATCCCGCTCAGTCTGCCTATCTGTATTATGCACATTTTTAAGTAAATAAAAAGGCTATACTCAGCTGATGTCCAATAATAGGAATAATGGAAATGGTTATAGACAGGTCCCCTTGTTTTGCCCTACAAGTGTTTATTTTTAATGTAAAATGTATAAAATTAATTACACTTTTTTTTTTTTTGCAGGCCATGGAGAGGTTGAGAGATGGTGCCATGGCAGTGGAGGCAGTGACGGCAGCTCTTATAGAGCTAGAGGTGATGGCTCAGTGAATTTTTGTTTTTCATCTAATCCTGTTTTTATTTGGTAACTTTGGTCCTTATTAATCAAATTTCTGAAAAAAAGAGCACTGATGCATTGCGTGCATGAAATTATATTTGAACAGATCTGCCCTTTTGAATGAAATAAAAATGAGCAGTTATTTGAGCACAAATGATGAATCAGCCTCCTGCCCACTAGTTCCTTCATGTCATATGCCTGTGGCACATCCCAGCTTACCCTCTTTTACATTTAATTCATATGAAACAAGCTGGAATTTATGGTGGTGTTTTGCGATAGTGAACGAAAGGAAAGCTTTCAGTCAGCTAACCAGATGTGAGAAAAGAAAGAGGAGACTGTTGTGTGTAAAGCTACTTTAAACCCTTAATTAACTAGGAGGCTGCACTGTTTTCAACATCAACTGTTGGTAAATACACTCTATTTATAGCTGGGGTTTTAGTATTATGCTTTATATTAAAGCTATATCTATAAATATAGGTGCACCAAGTTTTCATTCTGAATAAATAAGCAAAAAATTATTTCATATAAACAAAATACTAAAATAACTTAAAACTGCAACCAGCATTTTAGTGACCAGGCACCCATACTCGGTGAGCCGCACATTCACAGGCACACAATTGTTCCCTAAGGAGTCAGAACCAAAGCAAAGCCATAACTTTAGGCAAAGATTGATGTATTCTTTCACTCATGATGTACATGTTTTGGCCATGGTCATTGGTGGAATTCTTTGACTGTAAGAGGAACGGTCTATATGAACAAATGAGCCGCATGGTGGCATTGCGTATGAAGTCGTCGCTACTGCTGTGACCTGTGGTGTTGTCTGTTCCTACTTTGACCTTTAAAAACATCTAAGGTATTTATGGCATTTTAGGCATGCGGGAGAACGATTTTCGATATCAAAAATGCAGCTGATAAATTTTGTGCATACAGGTCTTGAGATGATATGACTTCATCGCCAGATTTGTTGACTTGTTACAAGCGGAAGGTTTTGAAAATGAAAATTCTATCAATTTCCATTTTGTTTATAAAAAAATCTAAGATGCCCAAAAATCTTATTAGGCAGAAACCGATGTCCTAGGGTTCATTGAACTCGGGATGATCCAAGGAATCTAGGGACACCTAGATTCCATTGGCATTGAATTTTTTCAAAAGTTATGGTGATAAATGTACTTTGAAATTTGGCCAAAATTTAACCTGTTGGTGGCCTTAGAGCTTTAGGAGCTTGGGGCCCAGATTTGGTGGATTTGTAGCTAAATGTGTCCTGAAGCTGTGTGCCTTTTTACCACATTGTTCTATGGGCTGCCATAGACACCCTGCCACAATAAAAATAATAATAATAAGCAGAATCAGTAGAAAAACAATAGGTGCCTTGTACCATTGGTGCTCGGTCCTTAATAAGAATATTAATGAAACACTGAAAAGCAGACTAACTAATTAATTAAAACTCTGAATCAACAGCAGCTATATTTTGCTAAAGAACTAACAAGCTGATCCACATCATATGTTATGGCAAAATGAATGTACATAAAGTCCACTGCCATTTTTGCTATTTATCAATTTCATTTTTTAGTGCGATTCGATGGTGCTTATGTGCATGAGTGAAATAATAAAAAAGACCTGAAGTATAAATCCATGGACATACTTTGGTCAGTGTGGATTGAAATGGTTTTTCAAATGGAATTGAATGAACTTTGTACAGTGGTGCATGAAAGTTTGTGAACCCTTTAGAATTTTTTATCTGCATAAATGACCTGCAACATCATCAGATTTTCATCAGATTTCCTAACCTTAAGTCCTAAAAGTACATGGAGAACCCAATTAAACAAATGAGACAAAAATATTATACATGTTCATTTATTTATTGCTTCAAGAGGAACACCATCATCCCTTTGCCAAAAAAAAAAACCATAAGTGTCCTGCCTGAATGACTACCAGCCTCTTGCACTCACACCTATCTTCATGAAGTGCTTCGAGCGGCTAGACATGAAACACACAAAGAGCAGTCTTCCCACCACATTGGACCCATTTCAATATGCATACCATCCCAACCGCGCAATAGAGGACACCATATCTGTTACCATCCATCTGTCTGTGACACATCTAGACAAAAGGGACAATTACATAAGGATGCTGTTCATTGACATCAGTTCAGCATTCAACACAATCATCCCACAACAACTGATAACAAAGCTGAGCCTGTTGAGTTTAAACACCTACCTCTGCAGTTCGATCCTGGACTTTCTTACTGGGAGACCCCAATCCATCAGGATCAGCAACTCCACGTCCAGCACCAGCACACTGAACACCGGCACCCCCCAGGGATGTGTTCTCAGTACACTGCTGTTTACCCTGCTAACTCATGACTGTGCTGCAAAGTTCAATTCTAATCACATCAAGTTTGCTGATGACACTACAGTTGTGGGCCTCATCAGCAACATGATGAGTCAGCATACAGGGAGGAGGTGAACAAGCTTGCAGAATGGTGTAGAGACAATAATCTATTTCTTAATGTTGATGAGACTAAAGAGATGATTGTCGACTTCAGGAGAACCCAAGTGGACCACTCTCCATTGCACATCAACAGAACCGCTGTGGAAAGAGTCAAAATCTCCAAGTTTCTTGGGTTGCAGATGACCGAGGACTTCTCCTGGTCTCTCAACCCCAACTGAGTAGTCAAGAAGGACTAGCAGCATCTCCACTTCCTGCGGAGGCTGAAGAGAACCAAACCCGCCCCTCTTGTACTCCCCTCCTTCTACAGAGAGATGATGGAGGGCATCCTGAGAAGTTGTCTCATTGTGTGTTATGGGAACTGCACAGCCTCTGACCGTAAGACCCTACAGCGAATTGTGAGGACAGATAAAAAAGATCATCATTGCTATCAGTTTTACTACTATACTTGTGCTGCTACATGACCCAATAGCTTGCAGTTTACAGTCCATGTTCTGTCTATCTATTGTCCTGTGTATTTATTGTTTTGCACTTGTCTCACGTGGCTGTGTATTGCGCTTTATTTAGTCTTGTGTACTGTTCTGTGTTGCACCATGGTTCTGACGATAAAAATCGACTTGACTTGAAAAGGATCCAATATTATGTCTTTGACTGGCAAAGATATGTTGACCTCTAGGATTAGCAATTAATTTGAAGGTGAAATTAGAGTCAGGTGTTTCCAATCCATGAGGTGCCGATCATGTGCAAGTGGGCACCCTGTTTTATTTAAAGAACAGGGATCCATCAAAGTCTGATCTTCACAACACATTTGTGGAAGTGTATCATGGCATGAACAAAGGAGATTTCTGAGGACCTCAAAAAAAGAATTGTTGATGCTCATCAGGTTTGAAAAGGTTACAAAACATTTTATAAAGAGTTTGGACACCACCAATCTACAGTCAGACAGATTCTATACTAATGGAGGAAATTCAAGACCATTTATACCCTCCCCAGGAGTGAAGACCAACAACGTACTCCCCAAGAGCAAGACATAGAATAGTCCATGAGGTCATAAAGGAACCCACGGTAACTTTTAAGCAACTAATGGACTCCCTCACATTGGCTTCTCTCACAATGTTCATGAGTTCACTATCAGGAGAACACTGAAGGACAATGGTATATGCATGACAAGGTTGCAAGGAGAGAGCCACTGCTCTCCAAAAAGAACATTGCTGACTGTCAGCAGTTTGCTAAAGGTCACATTGATGAGCCAGAATGCTATTGGAAAACATTTTGTGGACAGATGAGACCAAAATAGAACTTTTTGGTTTAAATGAGAAGCATTTTGTCTCTCCTATAATTGGGTTCTATTTATTTGTTTGAAAATTTGATGTTGACTTGGATCATATTTAAGCAGTTCTACAGAAAATTCTAGGCTTCACAAACTTTCAAGTATGTGCTGTGTCTGGTGTAAATTGGCCTTTAGTCTTAAACTATCAAAGTAACTTACAACGTGCTACTTAGCTTTGCTTATTTACATTCATGGCATTTGGCAGACATTCTTATCCAGAGCGACTTACATTGAACTCATTTCTACATCTGAGCAGGCCTTGCTCCAGGGCTCAGCAGTGACAGCCTAGTGGCGCTGGGATTTGAACTCTCAACCTTTTGATAAGTAGTCCAACTTCTTAACCACTGAGTTAGAACTGGCTTGTTCTTTGTGTTGCAGAGGAAAAGAGCAGGTTTAGTAACCTCTTGTGGAAAGATTTATGTTTAATGTTTTATTAGGTTGCGTGTAGGTTTCTTGATATTTTGTACAGCATATTTTGCAGTCTGTTTTGCTTCGACTGCCATCGTTAATCTTGAAATACAATATACAGTGCCTTGCGAAAGTATTCGGCCCCCTTGAACTGTCCGACCTTTTGCCACGTTTCAGGCCTCAAACATAAAGATATAAAACTGTAATTTTTTGTGAAGAATCAACAACAGGTGGGACACAGGTGGGACACTGATCTCTGATCAGTCTTCTCCCTGTATGAGCTGAAAGTTTAGAGGGACGGCCGGGTCTTGGAAGATTTGCAGTGGTCTGATACTCCTTCCATTTCAATATTATCGCTTGCACAGTGCTCCTTGGGATGTTTAAAGCTTGGGAAATCTTTCTGTATCCAAATCCGGCTTTAAACTTCTACACAACAGTATCTCGGACCTGCCTGGTGTGTTCCTTGTTCTTCATGATGCTCTCTGTGCTTTAAACGGACCTCTAAGACTATCACAGAGCAGGTGCATTTATACGGAGACTTGATTACACACAGGTGGATTCTATTTATCAACATTAGACATATAGGTCAACATTGGATCATTCAGAGATCCTCACTGAACTTCCGGAGAGAGTTTGCTGCACTGAAAGTAAAAGGGGCTGAATAATTTTGCTCGCCCAATTTTTCAGTTTTTTATTTGTTGAAAAAGTTTGAAATATCCAATAAATTTGGTTCCACTTCATGATTGTGTCCCACCTGTTGTTGATTCTTCACAAAAATTACAGTTTTATATCTTTATGTTTAAGGCCTGAAATGTGGCAAAAGTTCGAACAGTTCAAGAGGGCTGAATACTTTCGCAAGGCACTGTATTATTATTATTATTATTATTATTATTAAACATGAAATGAATAATGAATGTGTGGATTACCAGTCAGAATTACCGGTCAGTCCTCTAAGCCAGGGGTTCCCAAACTTTTCCAGGTCGAGACCCCCCAAATAGCATTAACATTTGACCGAGGCCCCCCTTTTGGAAGATGTCTTTAAAACACATTAAAAATACAGTTTTCTGAATATATCCCCCCTTTTTTTAAATTAATAATTACCTCTTACATCTTTAGATTACATTACATTATGAATTGATTGTGTGTGTGTGTGTGTGTGTGTGTGTGTGTGTGTGTGTGTGTGTGTGTGTGTGTGTGGTTGTCTGAGAGTGAGAATCATGTATTTATTTATTTTTCACACCAAACTTTTCCACCCCGGGTGCCCCCTGGCGGCCCCCACTTTGAAAACCACTGCTCTAAGCTATAATTAAAGGCTTTTATAAGGGAAGACAGTTTTCATGGTCATATTTTATTTTTATTTTTTTTAGATTTTATTTATTCAATATGAAATTAACTGCAAATGTGACGGTGTCTTCCATTGGAGTCAGAATAGAATCTTTAAATGCAAAAATGTTTTCACTTTTTACTTTTGGGGTTTACCAGACTGTAAAATGCTAACTTTATTACTGCTTATGTCCAAAAAAGAAACGCATTTAGTATTGTCTTTTGTTTACAGGATTCACCATTCACCAATGCTGGTACAGGCTCCAATCTAAACCTGGCTGGGGATATTGAATGTGATGCCAGCATCATGGAGGGGAAATCATTAGATTATGGAGCAGTTGGTGCTTTAAGTGGTGGGTTGGTTTTTTATATACTCACAAATAAGCAATCTCTGGATTTTTTTTGTGCCACTTACTGTGAATGACCTGTACAAAAAAAAAAAATATATATATATATGTATCAAGATGAAGTATAAATGCTTGTAGTTGGTGGTGTTAAGGGGTTTTTGAAGTCGAGCATGTTAAGTACTAGAGAAGAGTTAATAACACAGAGGAAGAAAAATGCACACAAGTCACAAATGCATAATGTTAAATAAATAGGTATAATAGGAATTAAAAACAAACGGAAGCATATGGGAAGCGACTCAAACATAGTGTTTGTGCTGCACTATGCCTGTTTACCATGTCTGGTTTAAATTAGGCTTTACTTATTCAATTATACTGTTCACTTCTTGATTCCAGTCCAATGTCGAAGCTAAAACATTTGTTCATGCGTTATTGTCTCAGAGTCAGATGAGTTTTATTTCACTCTTTCTAAGCAACCGGGGTGTCCTACACCTGGGTGTTCTCTAATGTGCGAGCACACATGCCAATGCCAAGATTTTCAACAGAGTTATGAAATGACAGTTTCATGGTATTTGCTATAAATGCCTTCATGCCATGTCACTTCTTTCCCTTTTTCTTTACTCACCTTTGTGCCAAACCTAATGTATATACACTCACATCTACTGTTTTTCTGTCCTCAAAAGATGCAATGGACTTCTGTTTTATCTTCCTGTGTTTTCTCCTCACCACAGTGAGTGTATCCACTTTCTGTCTGAGCCCTATGCATCTGTGACTTGCTAGCTTACTGCAAGGACACGGGATGTAGCAGCTCCGTGGGTGCTGCAGCACCCAAGACTTTAAGGATTCCTTTAACTACAACTGCAGCTGCAAATATTATTGGGATTCCTCTGTCAGGAGGAAACCTTTTGTTATTGTTTGTATTCTTATTAGGATTTCTCCGTCAGGAGGAAACCTATTGTTATCATTAGTATTCTATCTCTTATTATTATTCTCCTTATCTCCTTAAAGTGCACAATAACTCTGAACGTTATTTAATTTCGCCCATTGATACTACAGGCCACGAGTAACTCCCACACCATAATTGGACCACATGAGCCCATAGTTAGCACTACAGTCCACACCCAAAATGTATATGATTTTCCCTCCGCCCCAGAAGTCCAAAATATCTGAAAATTGGTGTACATACCTTATTTCTCATGGGGAACAAAACAGCCATTGGGACCCATAAAGTCCGCTATGATAGATTTTCCAGTACATTGAAAATTTGTCCAAAGTTACAAAAATCTTACCCTTATGAACTGTAGGTCTAATTGCCTTGGACCGTGGTACATATGTATGGGATACATGTCTTTCTATAGGGTGATAAGCAATAAGGAATCAAATAAAAATTGGCCTAACTAATTTACATAATTGTGAATTGACAACTGTTGCACATGTTTCTTCCATCCATAAATCAATGGCACATTGTGTGTGGCACAGATCATGTCCACAGGTTAAAGACGACACTACAGTATGTTACTATGTGTGATGGCAACCACAGATCTCCAAAAATAATGACATTAAAAGGAATAATAACTGTTATGTTATATTTGATGATATGTGTTATCTTTAGCAATATCTTTATCGTCTGCTAGATGGAGCTGTTTGTCTTCGATCGAGCCAAAGTACACTTTGAAAGACAACTTTATTTGTAGCATTTATGCACGCAGTAGCCATTTGAGTTCAGCAGAGTGAAGAACACACATTGAATGGTTTTCTTTGTGTAAAGCCTGGAAGACGCTTTGCTCGTGAGTTTATTCATCTTTGTAGTTTGTAATCTTTTTTTTATTGTATTTAGTGAGTTTTGCTGTTTGTGATCATTTTGAACAGCTCAATGTGCCACCGCCGTCTTCATCAACCTAACGGCTCTTTTAAGAGCCACCCACTTTTTCATACAAATTTGTGTTCTCAGTGTTTTAAACATAGGGTTATAGCAGCATAGAGTAAAGTCATTCAAAATAGTGTTATATCAGCATAGAGTAAATCAAATTAATTTTTAACAGCAAGAATAAATTCAAAATTCTTACTGATTCCTGATTTTTCTCTACAGTGATTATTTGTGGAAAAACTACAAGAATGGTCTTAAAATCTGCCATTGATCCAAATGCATTGAAATGTTGTATCTGTGGGCTACATTTCTTTACCATGTCAATGTTGATAATGCTCTGCAATCTTGAGGAGGAATCCACCATTGCTACTACTACTATTACTACTTCTACTAGTAATGATGAGGATAACGATAATTATAATAGTAATAACAAAATAATGTTTTACTTTTTAGTAGTGTTTGAGTTTGTATTTCTGAGATATTATTTCTCTTATACTACAGTGATTTGCTAATCATAAGAATTTTTCATTTAGGCTATTAATGAACGACACATTGGGCTTTTCTTGTAGTTACATAACCTACATGAGTTTCGAGTCTTCAGAATCAGAACAGAGGAGCTTGAGCGCTTGCCGGTTTCTCAGTAACATGATGACAGGAACTAACGCCCGTGACGGGAAACTTAACTTTTGCAAAGCCCTGACTCCTCTATGACGTATTGAATCAAATTCTCCTAACAGAAAACGTCACAATATCAGCGATTATACACTATTCTTTGTTACATTACAGTACGTTTTTTTTTTTTTAAATCTATTTATTACAGGTTATAGGCTTAGATTATGTGAATGAGCTGTTACTATATTCCCTCCATTGCCTTTGTGATGCTGACTGCATCCCTGCTAACTCTCCTAGTTGCAGGATAAGAGCATGTATCACCACAGTGCCCTCAGAACTTGGAGGCTCCCTGCACTGAATGAGAAGTTATGCCAGTGCCAACTCGGCAAGCCTAACTGGCAGACTTGGACCACATTTCTGAGTCCACATGGGTTCTGAGGCCTCACTGACACAAACAAATCAGACTAATAGCGGCAAACATTTAGGCTCGGCATTAGCATACGGCTGGCTTGACATCAGACATAGCCGAGCTAAAATATGTATTTTTCGGTACGGAAGCCACGCACTGCAGCTTTTTAGTGGAGCCCGCCTAGTCCTCTTGGTGCTTGACCAAGGAACATGTGTACACTACGTCTGTGGCTGCGTCTAGGAGACGCTTCCAAACCAGGAACTAAGCTGCGTTGCTTAACTTGGACACAGTTGGATCTGTGGCCCTGGCCTGTGGATCCCTATGGCCCTGTGGATCCCTGCATTGCATCTCTGGAAGTTTCACCAGACAGACTAGAGTGACTAGGTAATTCTAAGAAGTTAATCATTTTATTATGATCAAATTTGCTTGGAAACATACAGGTCAAATGATACCGAGTTATATGGAGATTTATTTAGGTCTTTTCCATATATTTATAAACATTTCTCCTTGTTTTGCTGGCAATTGTTTGATAACCATGAGAGCAGAGTATTTATGTGAATTTTTTCAACAAAAGATCAAAAGGTTAAACAATAAAGACAATTTTTCAAGGGTGCAATATGAGTGGTGGTCACTGCAAGTGCCGACCATTTATGTACACATGAATTAGCAGGTATACAGATGCTTCTAATAAAGTGGCTAGGGAACGTTTGTACACTATTTTTTTTCCCTTGCAGTTCTTGCTTTTTCAAGTCTGGTTACCCTGTAAAGGTGAAAATTGAGAAAATTACAATTCCATGCCACTTACTCTACATTTTATAACTTAATCTAGTTTATAACTCCAATCCTACTAAAAAAATCATTACTGCCAAATGGTAATGGGTCATATTTTTACAATGGGGCGGCTGTGGCTCAGTCGGTAGAGCGGGTTGTCCACTAATCCGCTAATCGTAGGGTTGGCGGTTCGAATCCCGGCCCGGGTGATCTCATGCCGAAGTGTCCTTAGGCAAGACACTGAACCCTAAGTTACCCCGATGGCAAGCTAGCACCTTGCATGGAAGCTCTGCTACCATTGCTGTGTGAGTGTGCACTTGTAAGTCGCTTTGGATAAAAGCGTCTGCTAAATGAATAAATGTAAATGGGAAGTGAGTTCTTACTTTGACGATCATGTCATGAGAAGTAAATGTCGTCGGCGGAAAAGCTCCGGGTGTTAAAACATGACCCTTATCGTCTTCACTTCACTCAACTGATCTCTGTTCATGCTGATGTCTGTGGGGAAATAACTGCTAATTTGTTCACGCACAGCAAGAGGATGTTTTGACCGCTGCTATCTGATTGAAAACCGAATTGATTAGGCTTATGTCCGTTTCACTATGGCACATAGCTATGCAAAAACTTGCGGTCTGAGGAAATTTAAATCTCAATTAGCTAGCAAAGTTTTTTGGCAGACTGACCATTTTAACAGCTGTGTTTGTTAAACTGGCTCTTTGGACAATATAACCTTTGCAGACAGCCACCAAGGCAAGGCTAAAAAATAATGTACATATCACTGTGATCTTTTAATGTAAATTATTTTTCAATAGTAGGATAAAAATTCTCATTAGCAAAACAGAGCTGACCCACTGACATCAACAAACTTGCATTTTTCTTTTGTGGTGTTTTTCCAGGCATGTACTGCAGCTTCTTTTAATTGTTGTATTGGGGGTTTCTCCCTTCAGTCGCCTCTTCAGGAGGTGAAATGCATGCTTAACTGGGTTAATTGGTCAGTCTAAAACCTTCTACTTTTCCCCGATGAAGTGTTTTGTTGTATCGGCAGTCCTTTTTGACTTATTTTCATGCTGCATGATGAAGTTCCTCCCAATTTGATTGGACGCATTTCTCTGAAAATTTGAAGTTTTTTCTGTAGAATTCTGAATTAATTCTGCTGCTACCTTCTTGAGTTACAACAATAAAGGTTCGTGAGCCTGTTCCAGAAGCAGCCATGCAAGCCCAAGCCATGACACTACCTTCACCATGTTTCACAGATGAGCTTGTATGTTCTGGATCATGAACAGATCCTTTCTTATTCTACACTTTGGTAGAGGTTAATATCGGTTCCAGAACTTTTGATGTTGGCAAATTCTAATCTGGCTTTCTGATTATGGTATCTTATGGTATGGCCAATATATTGCTGCTTTTGAAGTCTTCTTCAAATGGTGGATTGTGATACCCTCACCCCTGCTCTGTGGAGGTATTAGCGGTTAGTTTTGGGTTTTTCCTTCTCAGCTCTCACAATGTTCCTTCCATCAGATGTTGTTGTTTTCCTTGGCCGACCCATTCAGTGTCTGTTGCTTTGTTGCTCTTTTTCAGGACATTCCAAATCATTGTATAGTCCCTTTTCACAATGACGTCAGAAAACTTCCACCTTTCCGCAAAGCAGTGTATATGTACTTCCGATTTACCTTACGCATGCTGGATACGTCAGGAAAATTGCAGGAACGTGCTAACTAACAACATGAAAGGTAACGTTTAGAATAATAATGTTTATGTATTTATGGGTTCTTATATTTAGATTGTTTTGAAAACGTTAATGATCATTTCCAGTTCTTTAACGTGTAACTGCCTTGGATGGGAAAGTAGGCTAGCTAGCAGCAACAAGAAAAATATGCATCGCTCTCGGTTTACTAAGTTCATTAACAAGTGTTTTACTTTTTTACTTCTATTAATGTATAATCGCACAACTTAACCATGAATATGTTAGTGACTTTTATCTAACAATACACAATCTATAGCTAACATTAGTAATATGGAAACACAATTGCAACAAGAGTTTGCAACTGTCTGAATTACAGTAAATTAATCAAGAATAAAGACTTGAAGACTTTGCAGAAGAGAAATCTAACAACTACCGTCATCATAACTCCTCCACTAATGTAACCTGAACAATACAAACATGCTTATCTTCATAATCAAACAAGTACTGTTCAATTAAGAATTTGTACCCTTCATCAAGTTTAGACCGTGTTGTAAGTGAAGATTTACACTGTAACTATACACTGATTTGAGTCATAACGGAAGTTGTGTGATGTGAAAAGGGTCTATTGGCTACGCCCGATGTTTGAGCAATGCCTCCGATTGACTTTCCTTCTTTTCTCAGCTTCGAAATGGCTTGGCTTATCATTTTGAACAACGAATGTAGTCTTCACATGTGAAACTGCAGGCCAAAGCCAAGAGTAGATGTTCAAAGCTATTTATTAAACGGTCAATCTAAGAGGGCCCACCTGGGTAACAAGAAACACCAGTCAGTCACATGCCTATATCTTTCTTGCCTACAAATTTGGTGTTGTAATGCAAAATGTGCTGTGTACTGTCGTTTAACACAGCTGCATCTAAATACCAGGAAATAAAAGATGAAGTTCTAATCTCTCTTCTCATATTCATCTTTTGATCCCCAAATCAAATGTATTCAGTAAAGCAAAAAAAAATTACTTGGCCTTGCCGTTCCAATAGCTTCGGAGGGGACTGTATGTAGAATATAATTAACTTACATCCTTATCAAAAATGAATAATTCTTTCCCCCCACTGTTTTATTTAAATTTGTCTGTTCAGTAATGACATTCAGTACTGTCGATTGAGCCCAGATGCAACTTTTAACTGTGATGATGTGAAAACATTTTCTCAGCATTTACATAAGCCTTCTATAAGCCTATGTGTAAAAAGCAATATAATAAAATATTGTGGACAGTAATGCTACTTTAAAACTTTTGCAGAGAATAAGAGCATCTATAATGGACACATGTTTCCTCCTTTATTTCTTCTATTATCACTATTATACATGATTATTTAAAAAAAATAAAAATCTTCACAATGTATAGTAGAGCTGGCAATTAATTTTTATAAATATATATTAATGTTAGACCATAATAATTACAGCATAACATACACTCATCCACTTTATTTGAAACACCTACACATTCATGCCGTTATCTTCAGTTAATGTTCACATTAAACATCAGCATGAAGGAAAGGTGGCATTGTGATTTTGATCGTGGCAGGTTTGTTGGTACTAGAAGGGCTGGTTTGAGTATTTCAGAAATTGCAGGTCCCCTGGGATTTTCACACACAACAGTCTCTGGAGTTTACACAGAATGGTGTGAAACACAAAAAAACACTGAGTGATCGGCAGTTCTGTGGGTGGAAATGTCCTGTTGATAAGAGAGTTCAGAGGAAAATGGCCAGATTGACCTCCCCAACAATCTCCACAGTGCAGGGGTGAAGCCATCACAATCCACCATTCGAAGAAGACTTCTAAAACGGATATATAGAGGCCATACCACAAGATGCAAACCACTTATCAGCAGTAAAAAACGGAAAGCCACATTGTAATTCGCAAAGAAATACAGTGATGAGCCACGAAGGTTCTGGAACCAAGATTATCTTCTACCAAAGTGATGTAAAGGCCAATGTGTGGATAAAGAAAAGATATGCTCATGATCCAAAACATACAAGCTCATTGGTCAAGCATGGTGGAGGGTAGTGTCGTGGCTTACATGTCTCACTAATTTTTATTGATGATGTAACTCCTGATGGTTGCAGCAGAATAAATTCAGAAGTCTACAGAAATATTCTGTCTTCAGAGATTTACAGAGAAATGCATCTAATCTAATTGGGAGGAACTTAATCATGCAGCAAAACAATGACCCAAAACACTGCCAAAATAAGACTTCATCACGGGCGGGGGGGGTTGCATCCTAATCAAATTAAGTAAAATTTGCTGAAAGAGGCCACTGCCATTAGCGAATAACATTGACATGAAGGGGTGTACTTGGTCTGCAACAATGTTTAGGTAGGTGTTACGTGTCAAAGTAGCGTTCCCATGAATGCCAGGACTCAAGGTTTCTCAGCAGAGCATCTTGCTGCTTCTGCCAGCTTTCCTTCTTCCCACAGTGCATCCCCAGGTAAATGATAAACACGCCACATGATGTAAAAGAAACATGATTCCTCAGACAAGACCCCCTTCTTCCATTCCTCCCTGGTCCAGTTCTGATGCTCATGTGCTCATTGTAGGCACTTTCAGTGTTGGACAGGGGTCAGCATGATACTGATTAGTGGTGTTTGCATAGCAAAGCATCACTGTTGCTATCTCACATACATACTGGTGATATCATGTGCGCATCACCTGCATGTCACGTGCACGTTAACCCGAAAAATAAGTGGAATTGCAAAACTACCGAAACATAGACATGTGACATATCTAAACACTTGACTGACTGAGGATTATTGTGTTATGGCTATTCTAGTGACATCAAGTACACACAAATGGACTGCTATAAAGCCTATTATGTTAACAACTCGTGTAAAATACAATCATTATGGCTACAGATATAGGTCAAGTTAGTTAGGTTTCAAGAAAACGCATACACACATGTAGCTCCTCCTACTGACCAGCATGTACAGCTAAGCATGTCCGTGTTGAATTTTGAACAGGCAAGCACCACTCATATTTTCTGAAGAAAATGTACAATCTAGTTTTAAATCATTTCAACTTAATCAGACATATAGGCAAACTCCAATAGGTATTTTAAATCTCCAAATTTTTTGATATTTCTCAGGAATCAAGAATCCAGTATTGGTGGCCAGAACATTACTGAATGAAGCACAGAAAGGGAAGCTTTCAGCTGGAAGAATTCCTCCCTGGTGAGCTCATGTTTTTATTAGCCAAATGGCCTTCATTTTATTTCATTTTGTACAGTATCGATTTGTATCCCCTTCAGCACGAACGTAGATTAGATATCTAATGTCAGTTAGTTGTACCTCATTCTGCATGCTCAGTGGTGTTTTGGGTCTGGCAGATGTATCTCAAGACTCGCTGTTTTAAAGTAAATGGGTTCATGCATTTTTATTTTTTATTTTAGTTTTTTAGCTGGAAGTGGAGCTCAGCAATGGGCTGTCAGTCATGGTATACCTCCATGTCCTTCAGAGAAGATGGCCACCAGTAAGTATTTTGCAAAATATACAGACTATACAACTAACCTCAATTCTGTCTGTTTTTAAAGACCAATATTAAGTCACATTAATATCTTGGGCATTGTATACACACACTCACACATATACACACACATTATATATACATACATACATACACACACTGTATACTCTCGACTGACTCCCCAATCGCCGGGTTGTGTCGGCGGCTCCGCCCCACCGTGACGGGTCTTCCAGCTGATGTTGTGCTTGTCCGCTTCGTGCCTGCGCGGCAGTCGGGGAATGAGCGACTTTCTTACCATGCATGCCGGCTGTCGGTCCGTCGCAACAACACCCACATTATTATTTATATATATATATATATAATGTGTATATATATATGTGTGTGTGTGTGTATGTAACACACATGTTAGGTAAACAGCAAGAGGAATAAAGGGAGAAGTATACTTAACAGCACGAGTGGTGTCTTGTCAGTGTCCTTGTTTGGTGGACTCACAGGTCTTTACACGAGCTCGGTGTTCACACGAAAAGGGCTGATGCTTCTGCCTCAGCGTTTCTTAATTATATATATATATATAAATATACACACACACACACATATATATATATATGGCGGAAGGGTTTGCGTGTGCTAATGAAATTGCGAGCTATGCTGTCGGGAGTATATACTCCCAGAAGGG
>JAFFST010052243.1:10182-25353 GCA_022414735.1 Noturus placidus
TGCCTCTCTCTCTCTGCCTCTCTCCCTCTCTCTGTTTCTGTCTGCCTCTCTCTCTCTCTGCCTCTCTCCCTCTCTCTCTCTGTTTCTCTCTTTCTCTCTCTGTCTGTCTGCCTCTTTGTCTCTCTCCCCCTCTCTCTCTCTCTCTGTCTCTCTCTGTTTCTCTCTCTGTCTCTCTCTCTGTCTGTCTGCCCCTCTCTCTCTCTCTCTCTCTCTCTCTGTCTCTCTCTGTCTGTCTGCCTCTCTCTCTCTCTTTCTCTCTCCCCCCTCTCTCTCTCTCTGTTTCTCTCTTTCTCTCTCTGTCTGTCTGCCTCTCTCTCTCTGCCTCTCTCCCTCTCTCTCTCTGTTTCTCTCTTTCTCTCTCTGTCTGTCTGCCTCTCTCTCTCTTTCTCTCTCTCCCCCCTCTCTCTCTTTCTGTTTCTCTCTCTCTGTCTCTCTCTCTGTCTGTCTGCCTCTCTCTCTCTGCCTCTCTCCCTCTCTCTCTCTCTCTCTCTGCCTCTCTCTCTCTCTGTTTCTCTCTCTCTCTGTCTGTCTGCCTCTCTCTCTCTCTCTCTCTCTCTCTCTCTCTCTGTCTGTGAGTGTGAGATTTCGGTAGGCCAGCCTGGGAGAAGGTGATTGCTGGTAGGGTGTAACATGTATTTTTTACAGGATGTCAGAAGCAGGAAGAAGCAGACAGGCAGGTGTAGAAGTTTAGGAGCCTGATGAAGGAGAAGATGAATGATTGTAGCCAACCTTATGAGCTCCAGGTGTGGCCCACAGAGGAGGATTACACATGTCCTTGCTCCTGGAACCAAAACTGAAAGCTATCGAAGACATCTGGCTTTCCTGAAAGTGAAAGCGACTGTAGTGTAGAGACTAGTTTGTTAAATGTGCATTTGAATAAGGACTAGCTTCATGCATGAAGGACATGAGGATGATTCGCGCGCGCACACACACACACACACACACACACACACACACACGGTTCTCAGCTCCTTTTTATAGCTTCATATAGCTGATGTGTGTGAAACAGACTGAACATTGCACTCTCAGTCTCACTCACACACACACACACACACACACACACACACACACACACACTCACACACACACACACACACAGAGTGAGGGGTCACTGGTATCTGAGATGTCACAGCTCAGCCTTTGCATAATTGATTATCCGAACAAAGCTAAGGTGACTGATGACCTCGCTCATGCTGACTGTGTGTCCTTCTTCAAAGGAACGTCTATAATCATGTCAGGACGGTTTATTTACAGCCGGTTGAGTTACATGGGACCAGGTGTTTACACATTTGTGTATACCTGGAAAGACTCCAGTTTCTTTATCTCGCTAATGACACAATGCACCGAACCCGAGCTCCATCTACACATGTATCTGCAAACACATGCTTGGGAAGTTTTGTAGAACGCTGCTGATGTTCACTGAGCGCTCAGCGATTGCTCGTCACGTCCCCCAGGCCTGAACGCAACCTGACACTGGGCTCACACTGGGTTTACAGTAAATGAAGCGTTACGCCGGGATATGAGTGACGACTGATTCCCGGCTATTTCATGAACAAAACACGGTACTACACATCACGTACAACCTGCTATGGATATTTGTTGTGATATAACTTTTTTATTAAATAAAATGTTTGAAGTGAATAGATGTTGAAATGATCATGACACTCGTTCTCGTGAATTCGAGTACAGTGAAATCTCGAATGAAAAACGCAGGAGTCTGGTTTGCAGTATTAAGGAGTAATGTTTCCTACTCCCACTTACCTGGATGTCTTGAGCATTGAGATGTACGTTTCTCATTCCACGGTGTGTTAAATAGATGTGGTGTTTGATAATGTTTCTTATTTAAGGTTGTGAAGATGTGTATGATATTTTCCGCAACATTGGTTTGCACTTTAGCGTGGTCCTTCAATCCAAAGGGTCACCTTGATCCTAGCAGCCAGTTTGGAAAAGAGCCTTAAAAATAGCTCAAAACTCTGCGTTTGTCCTGATGGTCCTTCTTGGCCTAGGTGAAGGATGTATGGAGTGAACCGAACCGACAGTAGTGAGTGCTCTTGTTAAATGGACAGTACGTGGCTGGGTGTGTGAGATACATGTGATAGATGGAGTTAATAACAGTGGTACTGTGTGAAGATGTAGTAAATGAGGTGGGGGAGGGGGAAGACAACATTAACGTCTAAGTAAGACTGCTGTTGTGTACATATGGGATATGTAGTTACCAGTTATTACAGGTATTAGTGCAGACGTTATGTGCTTATGTTTACACTTCCATTTGGCACTCAGCTGCTCTTATGTCCGTGTTGGTCAGCATCACTGCAACATGTCTGTGTTGCTGTGTACGGTCAGTGTGTGAGGTGGCACAGCATAGGTCAGAATGACTCGTGTTTGGTTTGGAGAAAGTATTCTTTTGTTACGTAACCACAAAGCTGTCAGCTGACATCGGACCTACTCAGCAGCATAGAGTACTATCATGGAGACACGAGCAGATCATCTGTGTGGTGAGAATGAGTTAAAAACTCGCGTGGCCTTGGATTCAATCTTGATTGAAGCACCTCTTCACAATATACATGTCTATATCGTGCTTTCCAACGCAACGCAACAGTTGTACAACGCAAGTACTTCTTCACCATTTCTGTGTCGTCAGAATGGAGAACATGTGGTTCACCTCCTCATTTTGGTGCGCATGCTCAGCCTGGTCACAGCTGTTCAGCTCTCCTGAAAGAGAGAGTGAGAGACAGCAAAAAGTGACCGTGCATGGATAAAGTGTAGCCGAGACAACCAAAATGGAAGACGGAAGCCTTGACGGAGCGACCTCCTTCTGCGGCTTCCTGTCCGTCTGGTGCGCCCTTAAAGACAAGGTCGAGGAGATGCTCACGGGAATTGCACCGGTGTGTTTGACTGGTCGGTGTATTTCAGATCACACGCTGTACAGTACAGAACGCTGGTGGGCAGTAATTGTGTGTGTGTGTGTGTGTGTGTGTGTGTGTGTGCATGCTAAGAGTGGGAAATTCTGGACCAGTATTTCGAGTTTAGGATGAATACGAACATGATGTTTGACTCGTGGTTGTTTTCTCGCTGTCTCCTACAGGTCACGCACTATAAACAGTACCCACCGAACACCAGTAAAGTGTACTCCTACTTTGAATGCCGTGAGAAGAAGACAGATCCCACCAAGACCCGGAAGGTTAAATATGACAAAACAGTCTTCTATGGCTTGCAGTACATTCTTCACAAATATTTAAAAGGTATCTGCCGTGTGGATTTTAAATGTTTTTTAATTTTTTTATTTTTATTATGCGTCTCTGTATCAACAGTTGTGTCCAGGTGAGTGTGGCGGTCTGGAAAATCCCATCCCACGCTTAAATGTGGACGTTTTTGACTATATGTAGTCTGAAAACATTATAACCTGATAAGATTTTAAAGTGGGATTAGCCACTGTGGTGCAGGAGAATCGTGGTTATTTCCATAGCCATGATCAATCAGTCATATGTTTGATTCTCTATGGCACGTCGCTATCCGACAACTCGATCAGAGCCAGACATTCAACTTGATTCATGTGAGGAAAGCACACATAACTACTGAAGGTTTAGGCAGCTTTAGGCATGTAGGTGTTTTAATTTATAAACACTGAATAACAGATTTATTACCTGTTTTTGTGCCATTTAGTTCCTCGTTTGTTTGTTGGACACAACCCTAAATATCAAGAGGTACATTTTGTAATCATCAAAATGTCTTTACCTGTTACGATAAAATCCCAGGAGATCAGCAGTTTCTGAAATACTCAAACCAGCCCATCTGATATCAACAACCAAGCCACGGTTAAAGTCACAGAGATCAGACTTTTTCCTCATTCTGATGTTTGATGTGAACATTAACTGAAGCTCTTGTCCTGTAACTGCACGATTGGCTCTCTCTGTTTCCATGAAACGTTTGGTCAGTGCATTAAAATAACCTGGAATAAAGATAATGTAAATAAATTGATGCCAGAATATAAATATATCATGATAATCTTGTAATAATTTATAGATGTAATAAAATACCTTTAATAAAGAGACATTTTTATAGACATTGTATAGTGTCATATCACTAACTTTTCTTTTTAGGGATATATTCAAAATAATAAAGTTACCAGAATGAGATATTAAAAGTATAGCATTGTAGAGGGAGGTAGGGGGAGGTAGAGTGAGGTAACGGTAGGTAGAGCGAGGAAGAGGGAGATGGGGGAGGTAGAGTGAGATAGAGGGAGGTAGAGCGATGAAGAGGGAGATGGGGGAGATAGAGGGAGGTAGAGTGAGATGGGGAGGTAGAGTGAAATAGGGGCGGAAGAGTGAGATAGAGGGGGAGGAAGAGGGAGGTAGAGCGAGGAAAAGGGAGATAAGGGGAGGTAGAGTGAGATAGGGGGAGGTAGAGGGAGGTAGAGCGAGAGAGGGAGGGAGAGAGGGAGGGAGAGAGGGTGGTAGAGCGAGGAAGAGGGAAATAGGGGGAGGTAGAGCGAGGAATAGGGAGATAGGGGGAGGTAGAGTGAGATAGGAAGAGGGAGGTAGAGCGAGGAAGAGTGAGGAAGAGGGAGGTAGAGCGAGGAAGAGGGAGATAGGGGGCGGTAGAGCGAGGAAGAGGGAGGGAGAGAGGGAGGGAGAGGGTGGTAGAGCGAGGAAGAGGGAAATAGGGGGAGGTAGAGTGAGGAATAGGGAGATAGGGGGAGGTAGAGCGAGATAGGAAGAGGGAGGTGAGCTAGGAAGAGGAAGATAGGGGAAGGTAGAGGGAGATCGAGGGAGAGGGGGTAGAGTGAGAGAGGGGGAGGTAGAGTGAGATAGAGGGAGGTAAAGTGAGAGAGGGAGGTAGAGTGCGATTGAGACAGAGGGAGGTAGAGTGAGATAGAGGGAGGTAGAGTGAGAGTGAGATAGAGGGAGGTAGAGTGAGAGTGAGATAGAGGGAGGTAGAGTGAGATAGAGGGAGGTAGAGTGAGAGGGGGAGATAGAGGGAGGTAGAGTGAGGGAGATGGGGAGGTAGAGAGGTGGGGGAGGTAGAGTGAGAGAGGGAGATGGGGCGGTAGGGGGAAGTAAAGTGAGATAGGAAGAGGGAGGTAGAGTGAGATAGAGGGAGGTAGAGTGAGGAAGAGGGAGATGGGGGAGGTAGAGGGAGATATGGGCGGTAAGGGGAAGTAAAGTGAGATAGGAAGAGGGAGGTAGAGGGAGGTAGAGTGAGATAGAAGGAGGTAGAGTGAGATAGAGGGAGGTAGAGAGAGGTAGAGGGAGGTAGAGAGAGGAAGAGGGAGGTAGAGTGAGGAAGAGGGAGATGGAGGAGGTAGAGTGAGGAAGAGGGAGGGAGAGAGGGAGGTAGAGGGTGGTAGAGCGAGGAAGAGGGAAATAGGGGGAGGTAGAGTGAGGAATAGGGAGATAGGGGGAGGTAGAGTGAGATAGGAAGAGGGAGGTAGAGCGAGGAAGAGTGAGGAAGAGGGAGGTGAGCGAGGAAGAGGGAGATAGGGGAAGGTAGAGGGAGATCGAGGGAGAGGGGGTAGAGTGAGAGAGGGGGAGGTAGAGTGAGATAGGAGAGGTAGAGGGAGGTAGACTGAGATAGAGGGAGGTAAAGTGAGAGAGGGAGGTAGAGTGCGATTGAGACAGAGGGAGGTAGAGTGAGATAGAGGGAGGTAGAGTGAGAGTGAGATAGAGGGAGGTAGAGTGAGAGTGAGATAGAGGGAGGTAGAGTGAGATAGAGGGAGGTAGAGTGAGAGGGGGAGATAGAGGGAGGTAGAGTGAGGGAGATGGGGAGGTAGAGAGGTGGGGGAGGTAGAGTGAGAGAGGGAGATGGGGCGGTAGGGGGAAGTAAAGTGAGATAGGAAGAGGGAGGTAGAGTGAGATAGAGGGAGGTAGAGTGAGGAAGACGGAGATGGGGGAGGTAGAGGGAGATAGGGGCGGTAGGGGGAAGTAAAGTGAGATAGGAAGAGGGAGGTAGAGCAAGGAAGAGGGAGGTAGAGTGAGATAGAGGGAGGTAGAGAGAGGAAGAGGGAGGTAGAGTGAGGAAGAGGGAGATGGGGAGGTAGAGTGAGGAAGAGGGAGATGGGGCGGTAGAGTGAGGAAGAGGGAGGTAGAGCGAGATAGAGGGAGATGGGGAGGTAGAGTGAGTAAGAGGGTGATGGGGAGGTAGAGGGAGGTAGAGCGAGGAAGAGGGAGATGGGGAGGAAGAATGAGAGAGTGAGATGGGGAGGTAGAGTGAGATGGGGGAGGTAGAGTGAGATAGGGGGAGATAGGGGGCGGTAGATGGAGGTAGAGTGAGATAGGGGGCGGTAGATGGAGGTAGAGTGAGATAGGGGGCGGTAGATGGAGGTAGAGTGAGATAGGGGGAGGTAGAGGGAGGTAGGGGGAGGTAGAGTGAGGTAAAGGTAGGTAGAGCGAGGAAGAGGGAGATGGGGAAGGTAGAGCGAGGAAGAGGGAGATGTGGGAGGTAGAGCGAGGAAGAGGGAGATGGGGGAGGTAGAGTGAGAGAGGGAGGTAGAGCGATGAAGAGGGAGATGGGGGAGATAGGGGGAGGTAGAGTGAGATAAAGGAAGGTAGAGTTAGATAGATGGAGGTAGAGCGAGGAAGAGGGAGATGCTGAGGTAGAGCGAGATAGAGGGAGGAAGAGCGAGAGAGGGAGGAAGAGCAAGATAGAGGGAGGGAGATAAGGGGAGGAAGAGTGAGATAGGGGGAGGTATAGTGAGGTAGAGGGAGATAGGGGCGGAAGAGTGAGATAGAGGGGGAGGAAGAGCTGGATAGAGGGCGATAAGGGGAGGTAGAGTGAGATAGAGGGAGATAGGGGGCGGTAGAGTGAGAGGGAGGTAGAGTGAGAGGGAGGTAGAGTGAGAGGGAGGTAGAGGGAGGTAGAGCGAGAGTGAGATAGTGAGATAATAAAAAAAAATGATTCATTGTCAAATGATGTATACCTAACTAAACAGCCGTGCTGAATTTGGTCACTCTTCTTGCCAGGGTACTAAGAGTACCAGACAGGCACCCGTTCCCACCCGAGAGCTCCTCTTGCATTTTTTGGATACTGTAATGCACTTAAAAAAAAAAAAAAAAAACTACCACTATATGCTGGAAAAGTGCTATTATTTTTATATCCTCTCACTCACTGACACTCATTATGTCATCTTTCATGACTGGTAGGGAAGGTCATCACCCCTGAGAAGATTCAGGAGGCAAGGGAGGTGTACCGAGAACACTTTCAAGACGATGTGTTCAATGAGAAAGGCTGGACCTACATACTTGAGGTAAGTGTTTGGGGTTTTCAGACACTGCGGTAGGCCAGAAACTGGTGTCTTTTAAATCACAGAATGCTCATCAGTTGGTCTGGCCACTAGTCTGCTGTTTTTAATTTGTTCATGTATTGTTAAATTGACTATATTTGCAGAAATGCCTATATAATGTTTTCACAGATTGACACTTATTTAAACATTAAACTTCAAGGCTTTTTGTCATGTATCCATCTTGATAAATGACTCCTGTTGATCAAAGTGGCTAAGAAAAGCTTGGCTCTTCACTACCACTCTATTACTTTATTACTACTAATGTACTTGTACCATGAGTCTTTTTTTGCACTGGGATCATGAAAAAGATCTCGATCATGTTTATAGAATGGGAGTGTTGTTTTGTGTGTGTGTGCTTTCTGACTGTAGAAGTATGATGGCCATCTGCCCATTGAGATCAAGGCTGTGCCGGAGGGAAGTGTGATTCCACGTGGAAATGTCCTCTTCACCGTGGAGAGCACGGATCCTGAATGCTACTGGCTCACCAATTGGGTAGAGGTCAGTAGTGTTTGTCATTACGATAAAATTTTCCCACATAAGTACTAGGACAACTGGCACCCTGTCCAGGGTGTACCCCACCTTGTACCTGGTGCCTCCTGGGATAGGCTCCAGGTTCCCTGTGACCCTGATGAAGGAGTAAGTGGTGGTAATAAAGGAGTAGAGGATGGATGGATGGAAGTACTAGGACAGTAATATTAGCAACAGCATGCTTGCATGCTTTCAAGGAAAATGGAGCAGCATTTCTAAATCAAGGTACACTCCCGTGTGTGCGTATTTGTGTGTGTGTGTGTGTGTGTGTGTGTGTGTGTCCTTGTGCTTTGTTTATAGGCTTTAAAGAATTTCTGACTGATTGTCCTTGAGTTTCTATCTCGGATGATAGCAGTAATATATTATTTTAGATAATAACCCTTCTCTTGGGTTGTTCGGTTGGCTGGCACTTTTTTGTGTAACATATCGAAAGTGCCACATCCGCACGTGTAAGCCTGGACGGAAACGAGTACTAAAGCCTGGTATCAGCATTCATGGTTTGGTTACAACTAAATCTTACTGTGTTCAACTAACAAAGTAAGTAAGTAAAGCTTTTATTTATATAGCACAATGTTTACAAAGTGCTTTACAGACATACAGGGATGAAATAAATGGTAAATGGCACACTTATTTAGCGCTTTTATCCAAAGTGCTTTACACTGTGTCTCATTCACCCATTCACACACACACTCACACACCAATGGTAGCAGAGCTGCATGCAAGGTGCTAGCTTGCCATCGGGGGGAACTTGGGGTTCAGTGTCTTGCCCAAGGACACTTCGGCATGTGCAGTCACGTGGGCCAATCGAACCGCCAACCCTACGATTAGTGGACAACCCACTCTACCGACTGAGCCACAGATGAAATAAAAGGCTAAGCAAATAAAATTGAATAAATAAAAGACCACAAATAAACTCAAGTATGGAAAATGAACTGGTTTGAGGATCTAAAAGAACTAGAATTGACAGATTGCGTATGTTGTTGAAGACCATGTAATACTTTTAGAAGAGCGGTTTCTGTGCTACGGTTGGACTGAAAGCCAGACTGAAATGTCTCGTTGAGATTGTTGATGTTGAGAGAGTTACTGAGCTGTATAGACACAACTTTATTTATTTATTTATTTATTTATTTATTTATTTATTTATTGTTTTGCCAAGATATGAGAGATTAGAAATAGGTCTGTAGTTACCGAGCACAGACGAATCAAGATTGTTTCTCTTCAGAGGAGGCCTAACAATATGTGTCTTAAATTCCTTGCTGGAGGGACGGATTAACAGTGCTCAGGATGTCTGGTAATAATGAATTCAAAACCAATTGAAGAAAGCTGGTGGGTAATGGGGCGAGAGAGCAGAGAGAAGAAATGATAAGTGATATAACCTGGGCGAGAGTGTTCGGGCTGACTCACTGACAACGAGGATAGATTACATTTAACACCAATAGGTGGAGGGTTAGGGTTAGTGCTGAATATGTTTTGCCTTCTGAAAGTAATTTTATCGCTGAAAACTGATCGCACTCTTCAGTGAAAAGGTCTGATGATATTTGAGGTGAGGGGTTTAGAAGTCTATGGTGGAGGAATCTGGGGTTGTCTTTAGCTTGCTGAACCGTAAGAGTTGTGCACTTCCATTGCCTTTCTGCTAATTCTGCAGTCTTTTGTTAGTCTTACAATGGAGGTATTATTTGTCCAAGGGGCAGCTTTAATTATCCCAGAGACAGTTTTTGTTTTTGTTCGAACAAGTTCTTGGTTCAACGCGATTAACAGATAACATCAGCATGATTTGATCCCAGTGAATTATGTTTTCAGTGCATTTCAGCAGCAGGTTCATTAGAAACAGCACTGGAAATATGTACGATTTACAGTCATTTAGTAATTCGCTAGATTTCTAAATTGTCTAGATGCTAGACACAGGTGTCACAGTGTCACTGTGTGAGATATGCTGAGTCACCCTGACAGCAGGATCCAACCTTACATTTACATGGAGATGATGCCAGAAGTTAACCAGTAGAAAATAGTGTGTTTGTCCTGGGTTATTTTTTTTCTCCCTCTAGGTTGTAGTCACGTTGCTGCATGTCTCACAGGCCTGATTGATTGTGTAGTGGGTAAATTTCGAGGCCTTGGAAAAATGCCCTTGGCTCCCAGACTGTGTCGTCTCTAATCCAGATGTTGCTTATCCTATTCTTGATGTTTCAGCACTGCCAGTGCTACTTTTGTAGATACGAAGTAGATAGGTTCTTCAACTTAGTGTGCGAATTGAAAGGGTTTAAACACGTTTTAGAGTAATCACTGAGGTCAGCTCCAGTAGTAGCGCATTATTATCTTCCTGAGAGAAGGAATGGTAACACCCGATTTGTGACACATGACCGCACATTATAGCTGCTGGTTTTCCAGGCATCTGGCTGCCTTCTCCATGCGCAGTGGGACTCTGTAAGGCCTGACTAACCTCCTGCTACACGACTCGCATTATGGTTTCTTCAGGGCGTCCATCAGTATCGCTGTTGTTTAACTGTGTACATTCTCAGTACCTCAGAGTTGAGGGGGCTTGTACAATCATACATCATTACTCGTGCAGTAATAATAAAAATAACAAGTGACACTTTAAACAGCCAATTAACTTGCACCTAGTGATGCATACAAATACTCCAGCATTCATGCGATACAAAATCTAACACTTAATACCAATCTAAAGACAACATATGATGTACTTCGAAGTCCATGATGGCTATAAACAGCTCTCCTAATGTCTTCTCCCAAAAGACCATCCTGGTTCAGAGCTGGTATCCCATTACAGTTGCAACGAACTCCCGTGAGCAGAAGAAGATCCTGGCCAAGCATCTCATGGAAACGTCAGGAACTTTGGAGGGACTGGAGTACAAGCTGCATGACTTTGGCTACAGAGGAGTTTCATCACAAGAGGTGAATTAAGAATGTCTTCTCGTCCATGGTTTACATTTTAATGAAAGGATCCACATAAGCAGAGAAATCTTACTTGCTCTTGGTTCTAGACTGCAGGTATTGGCGCCTCGGCACACTTGGTAAACTTCAAAGGAACGGACACGGTGGCTGGGATTGGAGTTGTTAAAAAGTACTATGGCACCAAAGACCCAGTGCCTGGATTTTCTGTACCAGCTGCAGAACACAGGTAGACTTGACTTGACCATAGTCAGCAGTAATGGTTTTGACTTCCTGTTTAGGTTTTTATTGACAACAATGCACATCTCCCCAGGTTGCAGTACATTTCATATAATCTTCAGATAGTGTGTGTTTATCCTAGAGTGCTTATGGCAGAATTGCGCTCTGCATTCTGGAACATTAGTGCTGCTCGAATTCATCATGAAATGCATTGTGGATATGTTACAGAGCTGTCATTGCCAACATCCACATTGTGGACTGTGCTGCCCCCTTGTGGCTCTCATGAATTTACAGCTACAGTGATAAGTCTAAAGTGAAGCCATGGTTGGTTGCATTTAAAATATTCTCAGTAGGCTCATATAAAGTATTAATCCAACTCCGTCTGTCCCCATGTTTCCACTTTTCATCCGAAGCACAATCACAGCATGGGGTAAAGACCACGAGAAGGATGCCTTTGAGCACATTGTGAAGCAGTTCCCCTCGGTGCCCGTGTCTATTGTCAGTGACAGCTATGACATCTACAACGCCTGCGAGAAGATCTGGGGCGAGGACCTGAGGGAGCTGGTGGAGAAACGGAGTGCGAATGCTCCTCTGCTAGTGCGCCCGGACTCGGGGAACCCACTACACACTGTACTGAAGGTGAGTAATGGAAATGTATTGTGGTCAAATGAGGCCAACATTTTTGGAACATTTTTAAACTTTTTAGCCATGTTTAGAACAACAAAAAAAATCCGTTAGACATTGTACTACAATAATCCGCAAGGTTAAACGGCTCAGATTATTGCCGCCTTGTCCCACAGGTCTTGGAGATTTTAGGCAAGAAATTTCCTCCTGTCGAGAACTCCAAGGGCTACAAGGTGCTTCCTCCCTACATTCGGGTCATTCAGGGTGATGGTGTGGACATCAATACTCTGCAGGAGGTATAGTCTCTTTTCAAGGCTTCTATACACTGAATGTCAGCTGTGGTTTTCTGGCTTAGCTGGTGGTCGTTTTTTTTTGTTTATTATTTGTATTTGATTATGCTGTAGATAGTGGAGGGGATGGAGGAGCACAGGTGGAGCATCGAAAACATCTCGTTCGGATCAGGAGGCGCGCTTCTGCAGAAGCTCACCCGAGATCTTCTTAACTGCTCCTTCAAGTGCAGCTACGTGGTGACGAATGGATTGGGGGTGAGATTTCCGACATCCAGTGACGTATTTTACGTTCGGCTGTGATTACTGGTTATTTGCTCTTATTAGGCTTAAAGGGAATGAAAACCGTTTAGACGTTCAGCAGATTCTCATATCCAAAGATACTAATGCTGTCTTTCAGTTCAGTAAACCTAGAAAAGACCATTACAAACGCGTACCAATTATAATTAGAGATGGCAGGATATACCACTTTTATGTTCAGCAGATATCAATAAAAAGAAAGCTGTGCTTTAACACGAAACACTCTACTAAACAAAAATCAGTCATTGCCATTTGTTACTGCATTAAACATGTGATCCGTTTTCTCCCATACACAGGTAAATGTCTTCAAAGACCCTGTAGCAGACCCTAACAAGAGGTCAAAGAAGGGTCGCCTGTCTCTGCATATGACACCGGGAGGAGATTATGTTACCCTAGAGGAGGGGAAGGGTGAGCTGGAGGAGTATGGAGAGGTAATATTCTTTCCCTCTTTATTTTCTATAGTGACATTTAGTATTATTATTATTAGTAGTAGTAGTAGTAGTATTGTGCAACTTTTAGCATGTATAGTTTTTGGCTTTATACCACAAACGCTCGAATCTGACAATGTCGATTAACAGCACAGATCTGAGAGTACTTCTGGCAGTAATTCAGGCAATCTGAAAGGTTTATGTTAATGCGCTCGTTCTAATGCGTTATCGGCTCACGTACAGGGACTAAAATATACACTATAGAATATACATATATATAATCAACATGAGACGTGAAACATTGGACCTCAGCTGTATATGTGTATATACGAAACTGTAATTTCTCGAAGCAGATGATTTGAACTGTTTGAGGTTGTACGTGGGACTGCATTTGGGCCGAGTAAAATCTCCTATCACTTACTGAATGTCCTTCCATTGCAGGATCTTCTGCACACAGTCTTCCGTAACGGGAAGATAGTAAAGACCTACACCTTTGACGAGGTCAGAGACAATGCCAAGCTCAAGCAGAGTGAAGTGGAGGAGCTGCTTCACTGAGAGGCCAAAAAGCTTCTTTCATCCCGTCCCAAACACACCCACTCCTTCCCCTCCCCCCTTTAAAACCCCTTAATGCCACAAGGTTGGAGATGTTCTTTAAAAAAAAAAAAAAGCCCGAGCACTGATAAAGAAAACGAGAGAATGTAGAATGTAAGAGAGATGGTCTCACTGTACCCTGTGTTGTGTGTATGCAGCTGTTTTTCAGTTTACAGACTCTATAAAGCTTCACTGTCTCTTTTTAACATTGGGTAAAAAAAAAAAAAAAAAAAACAAGACATTGAAATGGTCAGTGTCTCCACTCCATGGTTCTCTGCTTCCTGCACACCTGACGTTAAGGGCTTAATAACGAGTGTGTGGGGAGCCGGGGAACTGCAACTGTTCGGGTAAGTGAAGCTGCAGAACTGGAGTTCAGAAACTTTCCATTTAAATAGTCTTGTTGAGGTAATGTAATTACATATGACCAAACAGGTGACCAGGCTTTGCTGTTTGCCCAGACATGTGTGAGACACTGTATCCTAAAAAAACTAAAGCTGCAGATATATTTTATGTCCTTGGTTGAGGGTAGAGAAAGACTGTGAGAGAGAGAGAGACAGACAGACTGAGAGAGAGAGAGAGACAGACAGACAGACAGACTGAGAGAGAGAGAGACAGACTGAGAGAGAGAGAGACAGACAGACAGACTGAGAGAGAGAGACAGACAGACAGACTGAGAGTGACTGAGAGAGATTGAGTGAGAGAGACTGACAGACAGACAGACTGGGAGAGAGAGAGACTGGGAGAGAGAGAGACTGGGAGAGAGAGAGACTGAGAGAGAGAGCGACTGAGAGAGAGAGCGACTGAGAGAGAGAGAGCGACTGAGAGAGAGAGAGAGACTGAGAGAGAGAGCGACTGAGAGACTGACAGACAGAGAGACTGACAGACAGAGAGACTGACAGACAGAGAGAGATTGAGCGAGAGAGATTGAGCGAGAGAGAAAGAGACAGACAGACAGAGAGACAGACAGAGAGACAGAAAGACAGAGAGAGATTGAGCGAGACTGAGAGTGAGAGACTGACAGACAGAGAGACAGAAAGAGAGAGAGAGATTGAGCGAGACTGAGAGTGAGAGAGTGAGAGACTGACAGACAGAGAGAGATTGAGCGAGAGAGATTGAGCGAGAGAGAAAGAGACTGAGAGAGAGAGACAGAGAGACAGACAGACAGACAGAGAGAGATTGAGTGAGACTGAGAGTGAGAGACTGAGAGTGAGAGACTGACAGACAGAGAGAGATTGAGCGAGAGAGACAGACAGAGAGAGATTGAGCAAGAGACTGAGAGAGAGAGATGTGTAATGTTGCTGAATCTGAACACCATGTATATGGACCAGGTCTTTTTATTTTTAATGCTATTTATTTATGCAAATGAGATGGCTATGAAGGGATGCACTTTTAAAATGTTACTTTTTGGCCTTGTTCATCTTAGGTTAATTCATCTTAGGTTAATTTCTGTTCCTCAGAGGAAACTCTCCACATACCTTGCTTAGATGTTGAAATCGTTGTAGAAACCTTCTCTAGTGTAAACACTGTAAAGTAGCTGTGTCTTGTTAGGGTGGGGGGGTTACTTTTTTTTGTACAAGTACAAATGTCACTTGCCTATGTTTTCTATGATGTAGAGAACAAAAGAAATGTGGGTTTTATTATTTACTGAGAATCCTTTTAGAACAGCTTGGCTTCAGTATTTTGTATACTAACTGTTCATTCAAACTCCACAATCATTATTTTTATGACTGAAGTAAATATTGCCACAATTCTCACCGTAAATATCCATATATGTGATATGATATATGATATATGATATGATGTGGCCAAAATGCCTTCTCTCTTGTATATAATGATTGTTTATTTAAAGAGAGCTGGTTGCTAGGAGGAAATAGAAGTATATTGTTCTTATTTTTGTCTAATTCCCATTTTATACCAAGCAAAGAATCCATTTATTTGCTAAGAATCGTTCTGGCTGAATTTGTTCCGTCAGCCTTGGGGTAGGGTGTGTGTGTGGGGGGTGTGCGTG
>JAFFST010052243.1:39640-67448 GCA_022414735.1 Noturus placidus
TGTGACAAACATGCAAAGGAACAGGAAATGAGGAAGGGGGCAAACACTTTTTCACACCACTGTATTAAAACCATGTCTTGTGATATTAAAGCGTTAAATTGTCTTTATTTCCAGATGTGAGATTCATGCACAGATGTTGTGTTGTGTAGCTAGCACAGCAGTGTCATGTCCTAACTCATCATCTTTTTTTCTTTCCTATAGATATGCACGTGTATTGTCAGATCCCAACCTGTGAGCACGTCTCTCACGCCGTATGCAATGTTTGTGAGCCAGTCATTACACTCGTGGGATTCCCGAACTGTTACGGTAAGTCTGTTACGCAAACACCGAGCAGGCAGTTTATCTCTACAGCAACGTGGCGGCCATTTTGTTACAGTGATGGGACAGTTCGTACTCTCCAAACGTGTATATTATTATCCAGTTCTGATTATCTATAGACTTGTTTATAGAATAATGATAAATATTCGAGTTGAATGTGTTGTTTTGGTGGAATCAAAAAATAAATAGCCAGAAGATTACTGTGCACATTTAAATAATCAGCCATATTCATTTAAAATCGAATAGAAAAGAAAATCCATCCGTTCTGCATGCTGCTAATGTCCGTGTCCGCTTTATTAATTATTAATAGCGTTTCTGTCTTATAGGGCCGGGCGACACGACCATATAATTATTGATATCGTGAGAAGTTACGTTGCAGAAAGCTTTTCTGAAAATCCTGCTGTGATCTTTTTATTTATTATTTAATGTTTTCCTTTTTTTAAATTATAAACTGATGAAGCATTTGATTTTTTTTCTAGTTAACTAATAAAGTTTCTTTGGAAAACGCTTCACGTTGTGATCTGGTGCGTTAGAGAATTGCAGTACTGTATGATATTATTGTCGTATCGCTCAGCTACACAGTCTAACATCAACCCGGTCATTTGTAGTGCTGTGTTTTGCACCCTGTTAAATATATTGTAGCTTCTTTTCTTAAAAAAAAAAACAAAAAGAGGTTCAGTCGAGTGATTTGGACCGGGCTTGTGCTAAACTGTAGCCTCTTGCGTCAGTTTGCTGAGCCCAGGGCAATAAGAAACCAGCCATACAGCCTTCTCTGTGTGCGAGGAGTTGTGTGGGGCACGTGTAGATTTATATTCATATTCATTTTGTTTCAGGACATGGGAAATCCGTATTTATTCTGATTGTCGGAACACATTAGGTTTTTGTAGCAGTGAAATGATTAGAATACATGGAATTGTAGAGAGAGGGTGACACAGTGACTTGTTGTTTACTTTCGCTTTTTGTTCTGCTCGGCTCACATCTGCCTCTGGTCTTGTGCCCTGCTCACGTGCGCTGGCAAGAGCGTTGCTGTCTGTGCAGTAGGTGGTGACATGCATGGAAACTTTCAATTGCGCACATTCAGATCACGCCCCCCGCTGGCAGTAGCTCTGGCGAGGAGGAGGAGGAGGAGGAGGAAGAGGAGGAGGGGCAGTCGTGGAAAGGTTCTCTCTGTGTGTGTCCCAGTGCCTCTGCTCCTCACCGGTCACCAGGCTGAGACAGGAATGAGGCACAATGCAGCTGCCAGGCTCTCGGGGCACATCATAGGGGTCACTGACTCCCGTCTATTCAACTCCAAAACTGTAGCTCACACACAGGAGAGCGGGAGAGAGAGGGAGAGAGAAATACTTCCAGTTTGTAAGAAACACTGTTCCATTTTTCTTTTGCTCTCTTTGGTACTCTCTCTCTCTCTGTGTGTTTTGTTCTTGATGGCTACTGCCAGAGAAGATGCTTCCTTTGGTCTGAATGTGTGTGTGTGTGTGTGTCTGTCTGCCTGCCTGCATGGTGTGGGCAGGGCTATGCCAGGCCTAGCTGGCGGTCGTCTTCCTGCTGTTTGCCGACCGGATGTAAACAGGCAACTGATCACTGTGTGTGTTTTGAGAGAGAGAGAGACATTTTAATTACTGTAGCTTTTTAAACCCTTTTTGAATCGAACGTACTAAATTAGGTTTAAAAATAAAATAAAACCGGAATGTTTTAATCCAGATCAACTGGTGTTTTATTGAGTAGTAACGAGGGTTGTACGAGACGAGAAAGAGATCGTGATCGGGATCTTTCAGGACATTTCTCCTGTACACAATAAGAGTCATGATGTACATCCAGATTTCTGAACAAACACTAAGCAGAAAAAACCCAGCCGTTTTAAAGATAACCGTTAGAAATCAGTTTGGTCATGTGTTTATGTAGACTGCAGAAAACATTGTAAAATCTTCTTCTAGAGTTTGTCATTTTTATTTAAATAAACCTAAAACAGCAACAATCTTTCAAATGGTGAACCCTTACCGGCCTACCCGTTAGAGAGCTAATCCTAAAACCCCCCAAAAGAACTAATCTGACCTAATGCACCTTTAAGTGCTGGTTACGCTTCCTGATATAAAAATCATTTATTTATCATTTCTCCCACGATCGGCTTGTTCTTCGTTCCTGCTCAGAGAGGTAGCTGGATGCAGGCATTAGTTCTGATCTGAAATGTGTTTATTGCTGAACTCCTACGTTGTCCGAATCACGAGACAAGTCTGAAACAGCTGTTTCTGTTGCTGATTCTGTTTCAGAATCTTCTGTTAAACGTGGCATTTTTCACTGGGACCATTTCAGAATATTAGCACACAGGATGTCTCGTCATACTGAGAGTGATCTTCGTAATGTTTATTGAACGAGTAAAGAACAGAAAAGATGCGTTTCACTCATGACCCCTAGTTTGGGGGTGTTGTGTTATTTATGTTCCTGTCAGAGAGGGCCGTGTCTGCTGACCATAAACCATCAAAATACGTCCTACTTAAAGAAGCCCTTTTTGATAGTCTGTAAACTCGAACAGAGTTCAGACTAGGCTACCATATCACTTCGATTTGTCTCGTCCTACAGCGGATCTGTGCAGGAGGTGGACGTTGAGTCACCACAGCTCCAGCTGCTTCAGACCCATGTACACACCTGCGGCGTGTGCTCACCCAGGGGAGCGCCATCTGCCAACAATATCAGACCGCCTTTCTGTTTTTAGGCTGGATGACGATCCACAACACCATCATGAACAACCAAATTAACTAAACACACCTTATCGATTATTTTCATAATCGATTAGTTGGCAGGTTATTTTTCGATTAATCCGATGGGGGCGGGGCAAACCTCCAGTACCCATTTTTTGTTATTTAAAATAAAATCCACAAACAGTGTTACAAATATAAACTGTCCAATTAGAGAAGACTGAAAAGAACCCAACACACACGCGCACACACACCAGAATATATATTATTCACTTAGGACTGTAGTTTAATTCAGTGCTTTTTGTTCATCCATAAACATAATGCATAAATACGTGTATATATATATATACACATACACTATATAAGTTTAAATTATATAAAAGTATTTCTGCATTACGTTTTTATATAAAAGGTAATGTTGACAGAAAGTAAACTGAAGAAAGTCACTGTACATGACTCGGGTGTCTGCTAATGCTAGCATGCGTATGACGTCATGCACTGTGGCCTAGAAGTGGCTTATACTTCCGGTTAGTAAAAACCGCTAGTGTTATATTTGAGATGATATTACCTTTCTAAAATATACACACTATACGGTAGAGTACACAGTGCATAGTGTAAGTGTGTAGTACTTCATTTGGGACACAACTTGAGTATTTACTCTCCGATGTGTGTTTTCTGAACAGAAGTAATGTAGTGAGTAAATCCCCCCTGTGCCACAGACCAACTAATCCATAATGAGATTCATTACAACCATTTCCATCATCGATTATGATCCATTTTATCCATTAGTTCTTGCAGCTCTAGTTTAATTCCAGTTATTATTATCATATTATTATGATTATATTCTGTATGTGCATGCTTGCAGTGTAACTTCTGTCGTTTATTATAACGATTTATTTGTAACGAGGCCGCGGTGATACAGAGAGTAAGTTCTGTAACGTCAGATCAAAGTAAACATGCATAAACCGATATGTGTAAAGGCAGCAAGGGACAGAGTGCAGTGAAAGTGAGATTTTATTATTCATTTAGAACTGTAGTTTAGTTATCTGTGCACTAAAATAGTGTATAATAAATACTTACATAAGTTTATATTTGTAACACTGTTTGTGGATTGTATTATTGAATTTTATTTTGTTAGAAGCTGTAAAAGTATTTTTAAGATAGACTTCTGGAGGCAGTGTTAACCTCGCCTGTACTCCGTGTCGTTGGCTTTCAGCACACTCTTTGCGGCGCTTTCTTTCTGGTTAAAGCAAGAAAATCTTGCTTTTGCATATTTTGAAACTGAGCTGTTGTTTAAAATTCAGTAGTTCTATATAAATGATGTTGATTTTCATTTATTCATTTATTTTTTGTCAGCCTAGAGTCGGACTAGCAAAATAGAGTAAAACCTGGTTCAGAAAACAACTTGGGATGCCATGTCAAATCGTTTTCAGCCCAACTGTCTTTAGGCATCACAATATTCTTGGAATACTTTAATCCTTCATGATCTAAAATGGTCATATCTCCCACCCCTAGTGCCGCCCACTAATCTCAACACAGGTCAGAGGTCACATCATTGTCTGTGGGCTGGTACTCGAGTGAGGTTCGTGTCTGTTTAGTGGTTCTCAGGCGTATGAGTCTTCCCCAGGGCCCCTCTCGTTTTCTGTTCAAGAATACGAACAACACAGCGACTACACACAGCACAAGAGCTCTTGGCTGAGGCACGCCAAAAAAAGAATAATGTCTGGGTTTGGCGTCATTCTGCCAGCTGCCACAATGCGGTGAACTATTATTATCTGTTTTGCAAGTGTGCTGTGTCTTAGTAGTAATCAGGGCCGTCCCATCATTTAAGAAATATTCGTGACTACTCCTCTTGTGGCAGATTCTGACCAAATAGGTGTTGGGTTTCTTTTTTTGGCTCAGATCTCAACACAGTAATCTGATTTATCTAATTAAAACTTCCACTGAGTACTGATGCAGAGAGCGTGAACATCAGTGTGAGGTCAGTTTGTGATGTGATTAATCATTTCTTATGATAATCCGAGTTGGCTTTCTATTGAAGTGACCCTCCTGTCTACATGTGACAAATGTAAGTTAGTTCACCAGCGAGCTGAGTTATTCTAGCTCAAGACATATTAGGGTAGTTGGGGTTTCTAAGATCATCCACAATAAAGGATACAGGTGTAGAGGACATTCACAGTAGTTTCTTGGGTGTTGAAAGATATTAGACTGTTTATTTTGCTTAAATTATAGCCACCGTTTTCACATGTTCAGGTTTGCACTCGTCATCTTAACACAATCCAAATTCCTTAAAGCTGTTTGTGGTGTTCGGTTGGGCTGAAATTGGGTGGATGTGACCATAGCATATGATTTATATCATGTACATTCTCATCACTGAGCCCTGATGTCTTGTGGATGAGGAAATGTTCATCCTGGAAGAGACCACGCCCATCAGGATAGAAATATATTCATCATAGAATATAGATGCTCAGTCAGAATAACTATGTTTTGATTTGGGGTGACCCCCTTCTCTAATTTGTCACTCATCGGTATGTTGTTTTATATCTGCTGAGAGATTCATGTTGTTAAAGTGTTGTTTTTTCAGTGATTTGCATCATTTGCTATCTGATTGATTGATTTATTTATATTTTTAGAAGTTTGTAGATAGGTGTGATTTAATAAATGGGCCACTCTGTGTATAATACAGAATTCATGCATATATTCTAATATGTTTATTCGAGTTGATTGAAAATTAGCATGAGGTTCAGTGGTGCTTGTAAGTTAGTGAACCCTTTAGAATGTTCTATATTTGTGAATAAATATGACCGAAACATCATCAGATTTTCACACACGTCTTAAAAGTAGATAAAGAGAAACCAATGAAACAAATGACACAAAAATATTACACTTGGTTATTTATTTATTGAGGAAAAGGATCCAATATTACATATCTGTGAGGGGTAAAAGTATGTGCACCTCTGCTTTCAGTATGTGGTGTGAGCCCCTTGTGCAGTAATACCTGCAGATAAACGTTTGGGGTAACTGTTGATCAGTCCTGCACATCGGCTTAGAGGAATTTTATCCCATTCCTCAGTACAGAACAGCTTCAACTCTGGGATGTTGGTGGGTTTGCTCACATGAACTGCTTGCTTTAGGTTCTTCCAGATTTCTATTGGATTAAGGTCAGGGCATTGACTTGGCCATTCCAAAACGTTATTCTTCTTTAAACAGTATGTGCACCTCTAGGGTTAGCAGTCTGTGTTCTTGCTGTGTGCCTGAACAAGCTCTTCGAGAAAAAATTAAAAAGAAAGTAAGAATATGGTCTAATTATAAGACTGTTTTTTTGTAGGGATGGATTTTGATGGTTGATGGGGATCATTTTAATTTATGGGGCCTGTCTGTCTGTCTGTCTGTCTGTCAATCTCCCCACTGATCCATGATGGGCTTTGGTAATGCATATTCATGAAGCATTTGACTTATCTCGGAAGTGGGATGTTTGAATTATGTCATTTTCGACCCATGCAATCAAGCTGCAAAATAAGAAAAAACATGGACACCTCCATGTTCATCTATTGTTCATCTATTGTTAGTTACAAGCTAGCCAGCTAACTGTGATGAGTGATGTACATCGTTACAGTGGCATCTGTCAAGGGGTGGGATTTATTAGACAGCAGGTGAACACTCAGTTCTCGAAGTTGATGTGTTGGTAACAGGAAAAATGGGCAAGTGTAAGGATCTGAGTGACTTGGCCAAATTGTGATGGCGGGTCGACTGGGTCAGAGCATCTCCAAAACATATTTCTGATCGGAGTATATTTACCTTCTCAAAGCAGTGAATTGTATAGTCCGTGTTCTAGATTCAACAAGTGAATGTCAGTATGTTGATTTATCTGTAAAGCTAATACATGCATTTGCAGTGTAACTGTAGGTAGAGGTAAGAAGTGCTGCCTTGTTTAATGTTCATGCTTTGATCAGCTGTGTTGATTTAATGTCACTTGCTGCACTTAGGCTTTGGGAGACTGTTGAGTTTCCGAGTAGGAATTCCGACTGTTCTTTGTTGTTTTTTCCTCTTAGTTGTAGGACATAGTCTATAATTATGAGCTTTAGTGGCGTCCGGCATTGTTATCTCTTACAGTGTGTTTTGTAAACAGTATACTCCAACAGCTAACATCTAAATGGAAGCTTTTAACCTTTCCGGTGAGTGTGGGTGTATGTGTTGTATGTGGGTTTAACTAGTTTCTACACCTTTGTACTCACAGGTACTGGGGGAACAGTTGTACAGTGAGTAGAGAGGATAGCCGCCCCCACCTCAACGCCTTCAAAACCATGCACAGTAAGAACCGTAAGTACAGCAGTACCACTCCGCAAGGGTACTCCGTCTGTTTCTGTCCCTTTCAATGCAACCTCAATTCACTTGCTGATATTTGCAAATGCTAATGTAATGGCATTACTGAGCATGTGTACAGGTGTTCCTAATAAAGTGTGGATTGTATGTATATAGATACAGTCCTCTCCAAAAGTATTGGAACAGCAGGGCCAATTCTTCTGTTTTTGCTACAAACTGAAGATGTTTGGGTCTGAGCGCAAAAGATGAATGAGATGATGGATCAGAATTTCAGCTTTCATCTCCTCATATTTACATGTAGACGTGTTAAACAACTTAGAACATACGTTTTTTTTTTTTAAATCACCAATTTTTCATTTGATCAAAAATATTGCAACATGTGAATGACTGGTGTTTCTTGTTGCCCAGGTGTGCCCTGTTAAACTGATTTGTGTAAACAGTTAATAGCTCTGAATGTTTACTCTTGGTTTGAGCTCTGGGTTTCGCCTGTGAAGACTGCATTTGTTGTTAAAAAGCATAAACCTCTATAAAGACCAGAGAGCTGTCTATCGGAGAAAATCGGGAGATTTTCTATTGGGGAAAAAAAGAGAAAATCAGTCAGAGGCATTGCACAGGCATTGGGCATAGCCAGTACAACAATTTAGAATGTCCTGAAAAAGAAAGAAACCACTGGTGTACTAACAACCAGACATGGAACGGGTCGGCCAAGAAAAACAACCGTCAGTGACATCACCAACATCCTCCACAGGGTATCACAATCCAACGTTCGAAGAAGACTTAGAGAGGAGAAATATAGAGACCATACCACAAGATACAAACCACTCATAACTTCCGGCATTTTCTTATTTTCTTAGCATAGTTTAATATTGTCCATGTGTTTGCACTAGGTTTTTATGAACCAGATTTTTATGTGATCTGTTATTAGAATTGTGGAGTTAGTATTTTGAGTCTATATATTATTCCCTTTTTATGTGGTTAAGTGCAATTTACATTTATAATGGTTTTACATCACTCTGGTATAATGGCCCTGGTAATTAATGATGTACAGGGGAGGGTCAATGATATATGTGTAATGTAATGTAAATGCATGGTGATTGTATGATGTATGGTAGTGTAAAGTCCATATATGTTATTGGTGTTTACTGCAGCCATATGCGGCACTGTTGCCCAAGACAAATTTCCCTCACGGGACAATAAAGTTTAACTAACTAATCATCAGCAGTAAGATTCAGAAAGCCAGATTAAAATTCACAAAGAAATACAGAGACGAGCCTCAAAAGTTCTGGAACCAAGATGAACCTCGACCAAAGTGACCGATAGGCCAAAGTATGGAGAAAGAAATGAGCTGCTCATGATCCAAAACATCATTGGTCATGCTCAGCGGAGATAGTGTCATGGCTTGGGTTTGTATGGCTGCTTCTATGTGCAACAAACACAAGAGAATTGCCGTTGCTGTTCCAATACCTTTGGATGGGGACTGCATGTGTACAGATGTTATCTTGCACAGAACAGATATTCTCTGTATTGACCATTTAGTACCAACCCCTCATCTCTTTTTTTTTTTTGCATAGGTATCCACTTCTCTACTATTTTTCAACCTTTTGTACTTTTAAACTTTTTTACCCATAGCACAATTTGTTACATAATAACAAACTAATTATTAAAATATAACAATACATTTTTTCTTATATGGTTATTTGGTGATAAAATGTTCTTGAAGATTGTAGAAGTGTTTAACAACTCAAGGTATGTATGAATAGGTGTAAATCTTCCATGCATTATAGGCCCAAGTCACACACTAAGCGGTTCATTAGGTAATATTTCTTAATATTAGTAGAGATCGGGTCTCTAACAGACTTGAATCAGTTATCATGGCCAAGATCACATATTTTCTTACATTTAAATGGAGACTTGGAAATCGTGCAACATCGTGAATACTAAATATTCAGAATATTGAACATTTTTTTATTTATTTGAAATATTTAGACATTCTAAAACGTTATTTCTAATATAAATGGAAACAATTGTGTGTGTTTGTGTATATATAAACACACATGCTCCCCATCCATTTTATTAAGAATACCTGTTCATTCATGCAGTTATATAATCAGCCAATCGTGTGGCAGCAGCACAGCGCAAAAAAACTACAGGTCAAGAGCTTCAGTTAATGTTCACAACAAACAACAGAATGAAGAAAGTCTGTTCTATGTAACTGTAACAGTGGACATGGATGTTGGTGCCAGGTGGACTGGTTTGAGTATTTCAGAAACTGCTGAGCTCCTGGGATTTTCACACACGACAGTCTCTAGAGTTTACACAGAATGGTGCGAAACACAAAAAAACATAGTGAGCGACAGGTCTGTGGGTGGAAACGCCTTGTTGATGAGAGAGATCAGAGGAGAATGATCAGAGTGGTCTGAACTGACTATAGTAACTCAAATAATCACTCTTTTTACAACTGTGGTGAGCAGAAAAGCATCTCGGCACGCACAACACATCAGGTTCTACTCCTGTCAACCAAGAACAAATATCCGAGGCTATCATGGGCACAGAATCAACCTGACCATCTGATCTCTCTTCTCACCGCGGTGTTTCCACCCACAGAACTCAAACTGAAGGGTCTGAAATACTCTAACTAACCCATCTGACACCAACATCCATGCTAAAGTCTCCGAGATCACACTTCTTCCCCATTCCATGTTAGATGTAAGCATTAACTGAAGCTCTTGACCTGTATCTGCATGATTTTATGTATTGTGCTGCTGCCACAGGATTGGCTGTGTGAACTGTGTGAAGAATCTGGTTAAAGTGAATGGTGAGTGTATATATAAACCAAATGCGTTATAAATCCTAACCACTGAAAGTAGAATGCTTTTAAATAAGTTCAGTAGTTTCACTACTGAAGCTAATTAATTATTCATTTAGAATGCGCAAGTCAGTGGGTTGGAATACATAAAAATGTCTTATTTCCACTAAAAGGCAAACTCTTGACTTCCGGTCTTGCTTTGCTTTTCAGACTGAATTTTCCAAACTGAATTTGTTTAACAGTTATAGCAGTGGTTTCACGGTATCTTTGGTATTGATTATTATTATTTTTATTAACGTCGGTTATGTTTCTCATGCTTTGTACCATAACGTGTCTGAGAGAGCTTGTTTGCTGCATGAGCACTCCAGCACTTATTGGTTCTTGCATAGTTATGTTGACTTCATCTTTATTTTTGTTTTTTCATTCTTATGCAGTATCCTCTATCTACACATATATGTTCTACAGAGAGGAGACACGGTTCTGCAAGTGGTTCACGAGCCCCTCTGGTTCCCCTGAAGGCTAAGATGTCTCTCAGTCAGAGTGAAGTAGAGCCTTTGCCATTCCGTGTGCCTCGCGACTACCCACACTCTCGCTTCAACAAAGCCCCACTCGCCGTCTACCCGCCCAAAGGAGCTCGAACAAAAGCCTGGTCAGTGCCCTGAACATCCTTCTCACCTACACTGATGAAATATTGCCACATGACCCTTATATTTCTGCTTATATATTGTATCTATTAAAATCTCATTTCCCTACCTTTCTGTAGTGTGTCCTTACCCGTGGTGAGCCTGGAGAAGATGCCCTGTTTCAGCCACTCAGAGGGAGCACAAATCAAACTCAGCTCTACACCATCCGCAGCTGGGTCGTCACCTTCTGGCCCCTCTTCATCCTCTGCATCTTTCTCACCATCCTCCTCCTCCCTAAAGTCCAGCCTTGCATCACCAGCATCATGCAGGAATCAGGAAACGCTTGTGAATGGCCGGGGTATCATAACCCCGCGTTCTACTACACCCCCATTGTTGATGGACAGGCGGCCAAGCCCGTCGCAGTCGTCTCCCTTGGACAAGCGGCTCACTGCGTCTCCGTCCTCACAGGACAGAAGACCTGCCACATCTCCTTCTCTATCTTCAGTCGACAGGAGACTTTATGTCTCACCCTCTCCACCAGAACGAAAACATCTGAGTGGAGCAAAGAGCAGCAGTCATAGGAGAGTTTCAGGTTAGAAGCTCAGCTTATTTTACTCCACGTAGTATTTTTGCTTAATAGTTATTTTTTCCTTTTGTTAACAATTTAGTTCTGCTTTAGTGTCATAGAGCAGCTGTATAGAACAGTTCTAGCTGAAGAAAGTCAGTTTGGTCAGTTCGGACTGTTATTGATAATATTCATAATCCATTCATTGTAAAGTTTAGTTGTACGAAACAGCGCACCCAGCTCTGTGTCTCAGCCTGAACTCGGGGAGGTAGCGGGGTGTGCCGTGGTGGTAGACGGGCTCCCGCTTATGACTTGTTGGACAAGACAGCTCTTCCTGTCCATATGTTGTTTGTGCAGGCCCTGGCCTCACCCAAGGTCTGATTTATGCTGTGTTATGAAACAGCCCCAGCTACTCGTGCTTTATGCTCCTTATAAACCCACGACCGCTTCTTCTTACTGGCTCTTATTCATCAAAGATGTGTGTGGTCAAATCTAACAGTGAAATGAGTTTAAAAATACTCGATTTGCAGTTATATAATCTAAATCGATATCCGCTACAACAATAACTATAACAAGTATAGTAAATAGAGAAGTATTCGTACTAATAAAGATTAGATCCATCAGGCCCAAACATTCTTTGCATATAGCGCCCCCAGTGGCTAGGGCCAAGTTTCATTGAATGGTAAAGAGATCAGTTGGGTTTTTTTTGGTTTTTTTCCAGGCAAGTTTTGTGCTTATAGCTCAATGTTTTAAACCTGTTCGATGCCTGCTAAACGCTGATTGGTCAATGGCAGCCTTGTATTTTTAATTAATAATCTTTAGAAATGATTATAAATTCATTTACAAGATGCAGTATAACAAATTTTGGTTGTGCTTCTGTTTCGTGAGAAACCGTTATTTAAATGTAACTCTACCCCCTATGGATGATCAAATCCCAAAATCCCAGTGGGTGGAGCCTAATGTTCCAAATTGTGATTTTCGATCATTGCTGTGGCCTGAGTAGTTGGACGGAGTATTACCTGTTAACCAAATTTGGGGGCCACATTTTATAAAATGAAAAGCCTTTAGTTTATTGTCTTTCAAAGGCTCACAAAAAAGATATGCGCTCAGGTAGAATTTGAGTTTGAAATCCCGGCCCTAGAGTGTACACAGTGGGTTGAATAATCATAACAGTCTAATTATAACATTAAGTCTAACAGTGTTCAACACTCTTTCTCCAAACTTCACTCACCCTCAGACATTAGTCATGTTAATACAGCTATATGGGTATTATTTCTTAAATGTTGTACGTATTTTCATAAAGTGGCATTTATATCATATAAAAAGTAGCGTGGAATCCGTCTCTCCTGTCACTGAGAAGTCTATATGATCCTAAAAAGTCCATTAAGTTTACACGTGATTCGTTGCTTGGACCCATAATAATATTTGTAATCACAGTTGCTCATCCAGCAAACGTCTCCTCAAAATACAGTCTGTGTTGTTCAGGATGGATTCCTGGCTGTATTTATAAATAAACCTTTCATTCAAGCTGAATTTCAGGACTAAAATGTATAAAAACCAAGCTTAAAACTAAAGTTCACATAATTGCCTGCAGGTAAGGTTCTGTTCAGGGCGGTTCTTTTTTCTACCTGATTTGACCAAACAAACTGATCACTATTCCGTGTGTGTCTATATATGCCTATATAATAACATTCGTTTTCAGTGAAAGACTTTCAAAAGGCAAAGACCTTCCTTTAATCTGCTGAAACTGTTTCGAGTTAGGGTTTAATCTTTCGTCGGCGCTTGAATAACTATAGTCTGACGAGTGCTTTCTTTTTTCATTGGCTCAAAAACATAACGCCTGCATAAATTAGGGCGTGGTTTCATGTAAATGAGATGCGTCTGAGGGTGAATCGGCGTGTGTTGTATGCATATGACCGCTCAATGAATCTGACTCATATCTCGGAGGCGCTCAGATCTGCTTTCATTTCTACACAACTTTGATGAAAACGGGCCGCCGCCTTTCAGAGCCAGGTGTAAGCGTGCTTGCCCACTTCAGGTAATGAGAGATTACGGTTAATAAAGGACTTTTGTGCGGATAGGTTTTGTGTATAGGAGAACATTTTGAACATTTTCTTCAAATTTCAGCAGAAATTAAATATAAGTGGTCACATTTCTACTTGTTGCCTTGTATTTCAGGTCGAGTCTATGATCCAAATAAGCACTGTGGAGTCATGGATCTCGAGAGCAAGCGGCCTTGCACTCGATCTCTTACGTGCAAGGTTGGTTTCATGTTTCAGTCGAATACTCATATTGGATATGTTGTTCTTAGTGCTCATAAGACCAAAGACTTCTGGCAAGCTAAAGATAAGACTCCTGTGTACACAGACCCACTCTTTGAATCATCGTCGTACAGTCCCAGGTCGGAAGAAGGACTTTAATATTCTTCTGGCTGAGCATAAGGGCCGGGCTAAGGAGAAAGACGCTGGGCCCAAGAGGGATGCAGCGAGTAGACCGTCAGCTCAGTCGACCCAGCCACTCAGTGCTCCTCCCAGCACTCCTTCAGGCTGTCACAACGGCAAGACCACTCCTACTCTCAAGCTGCGGCTGGCCTGCACACACTTACAGAGGTACAAACAAAATGCTCTAAAGGATGTACTCACTGTAAAATTGTAGTGCTTAGCATGTAAGCAGTTTGGACTTCGAGCTAACTCCAGACGTGTTAACACCGCTCAGGAAACTCACAAAATAAATAACACGTGAAATGAGTGATACTTTATTTAAATAAGGAAAATAAATAGCTAAAAATATTGACCCCCTCCAAACGAATATTTAATAAATCCTCCCTTGGAGAAAAAAATAACAGCACTGAGGCTTTATCTGTAATGTTTAACAAGGTTACAGACACTTGCAGATGATTTTGGACTCCATGCCAAGTATTTTAAGCGCCTTTCTATATTTTTTTTTAGGTTTGTGCATGTGGACTTCTTTCTTCAATTCATACCACAGGTTTCAGCAGCGTTCAAATCCTAGTCTTCACCAAGTTGTTTTTTAACCCCCTGGAAAAGGCAACCAGGTTTTCAGCTAAATGTCATAAATATACTTACCAGAAGGAATCAGCCTTAATGAATCCTAATAAAGCAGAATTAATAAGTGATCCAGCAGCATTTACAGTGTGTTTTTCTATGTCCATGTTTTCAGCAAACATGCAGATGGTGTGCATGGCCAGAGAATTCAGTTTTGGTTTCATCTGACCAGAACACATGATTCCAATCGTAACGCCATCATAATCGGGCTTTTAGAGCGTCTTGCACGCACGTCTTGGTGTTTTTTACAATAAAATTGACCAGAAATGTGAGCAAACCTTCATCAAAGTTCTAAAACTAGATAAAGAGAACAAAACAAGTGACAAGACCTTATAGATTTTACTTTTATTCTTTTCTTTTTTTTTTTTTTTTTAACTTAGGTAAAATTATCCAACATTAAATATCTTTTTTCTGGAAAAAAAAGATGTGAATCTCTAGGAGTAGGACTTCATTTAAATGTGTTTGAGTCTAGGGCATGGCAGTCAGGAGTGAGTAACAGGCCCTCCCATGTTTCAGGAACATAAACTCTGGTCTTTTTTTTTTTTTGCCATGCGTGGGTGCCATGCGTCAATCAAAAGAGATTCATGAGGACCTCAGAAAGAGAGTTGAACAATTGTGCTGAATTTCCTCCATTTGTATATCATTTGCCTCACAGTGGACTGGTGAAGACCATTTCTAAAGAGTTTGGTCTTCACCAGTCCACTGTGAGGCAGATGATATACAAATGGAGGAAATTCAGCACCACTGTTCATCAGGCAGAAAGGTCTGCATTGCAGGGTAGCAAGGGGGAAGCTACTACTCTCCAAAAAGAACACTCTGCTCATATAAAGTTTGCTCAAGACTATTGAAGACTATCGGTTGGTTTAAATGTTACGTTTAGCGCAAACCAGACACTACATACGAGCATAAGAGCCTCATCCCATCCCTGAAGCATGAGGGTGGCAGTATCATGGGTTAGGGCTGCTTTGCTGTCTCGGGTCCAGGACGGCTGGTCATTACTGATGGAACAATTAATTCTGGATTGTATCAGCATATTCTACAGGAGAATGTCAGGACATCTGGTCATGAACTGAGGCTTAACCGTAAGTGGGTCATGCAGCAAGACAACGTCCCTTAGCACACAAGTAAATCTACAAAGAAATGGTTAAAGCAGAAGAAAGGTAACATTTTGGAATGGCCAAGTCAAAGTCCAGGCCTTAACCCCATAGAAATGTTGTGGAAGAACCTAAAAACAGTTGAAGCACTAAGTTGAAGCAGTTCTGTAAGAAGGAATGGGCTAAAATTAGTTACTGTAATTATTGGTTGAAATTATTACTGATCAAGGTCACAGTTACTGAACGCAAGATATTTAATGTTGAATAAACACTATGTAACACAATATTTGTCCTTTGGTAGTAAGCAAGTGACATCAAATCAACATGGCTGCTCACAGCATGCACCGTAAACAAAGTAGCACTTCTTAGCTTTTAAATGAATTATTCTGTATATTTTAGTATTAGCTTTAGATCAGCAGTCACCAACCCCTTTCCTGCAGGTTTAATCTCCAACCACTATCTTGTACACCTGTTTTAGTTGATCAAGATCTTCTTAACTCAATGATTAGATGTTCAGATGGGCGTGGTTATGGTTAGTCTTCAGGAAGGTAGATCTCCAGGAACAGGGTCAATCTATAACACTGACTATACAATTCATTGTTTTGAGGAGGGAACTATACATCACTCATCAAAGTTACCAGGGTAGTTATTGCTAACAACATATGAACATGGAGGGATCCATGGCGTAGTTCTGACTTCCCACTGTGGAGGTAAGTGAAATGCAGCAAATTACATGAGAGACCTTGAAATAGGGTTTAATATGTATAAGTACTAGAGTCATCCTACTGTTTCTCCTTGTAATTCCATCATGCATTTCCTCTGCTGATCCTAATAACAGTTTATCTCTGGGAACTGATTAATGACTACACTTCAATCAATATCCCGTCACAAGCTCTACAGTAAAATAAAGATCAGTGCTGCAGATGTTGATATGCCTCATAGCTGTGGGAATGCCCTTACTTAGAACATTAGGATCTCACCTACCCTAGAACATTCTAAGAAGACACGTTGCTAGTTTATACCTCATTTATCTTCCTTTTTAACTGTATCTGGTGCATTATATAAAGGCATTTTGTTATTTATTTACACTATATGGCCAAAAGTTTGTGGACACGTGACCATCATATAATGAGCTCCACTCTTCTGGGAAGGCTTTCCACTAGATTTTGGAGCGTGGCTGTGGGGATTTGTGTTCCTTCAGATACAAGAGCATTAGTGACGTTGAAGTCAGGGCTCTGTGCAGGACACTCGAGTTCTTCCACCTTCTTCCAAGCATAACACAGAGTGGAGTGTGTTATGGAGCTCGCATTGTGCACTTTGTGTCATGCTGGAGCAGGTTTGAGCCTCTTGGTTACAGTGAAGGGAAACTGTAATGCTATACAGTTGTTTGCTTCAGATTTGTGGCAACAGTTTGGGGAAGAACCACACTGTGTGATGGTCAGGTGTCCACATACTTTTGGTCACAGTGGGGTTTTTTTTTTAATTCGAAATCTCTTTTTCTTATTGTCATTATTATTATTTTCATCTCAGAGGCTCCGGTGGTGGGGGTGCAGTGGTGCTCTGTTCCACGTCTCTTCCTGCCATCGATCAAATACCCAGCTTCCAGAGAGATGGCGGAGATGTCCATGAATCCAGCGATGAGGCGGAAGCTGAGTTTTCTGAGGAACTGGAGAAAACTTCATGTCATTACTCCTCTTACCACCCACAACCCATTAGTGTAAGAACAACAGGACCAGCATTCGAAATCCTCTGAGTTCCCGTGCTAGTCGATTCATTTTGGTTTGAAATTCTCTAGCTTCTAAAGTAGTAGATAAAATAATAGGCGGTTTTATCCAGAGTAAGCGATGGGCCAAAGAAGCCAAACAATGTATAAGGTTTTTTTCTAGAACTATTTTATTAGGAACACCTGTACACCTGCACATTCATGCAGTTAACCAATCAGCAGCAGAATGCAAAAAATCATGCAGATACGGGTCAAGAGCTTCAGATAATGTTCACATCAGACAACAGAATGAAGAAAAAGTCTGATCTCTGTGACTGTAACCGTGGACATGGTTGTTATCAGATGCACAGGTTTGAGTATTTCAGAAACCCCAGATCTCCTGTGATTTTCACACACAACAGTCTCTAGAGTTTACACAGAATGGTGCGGGAAAAAACCCACATTGGTTCTGTGGGTGGAAACGCCTTGTTGTTGAGAGAGGTCAGAGGAAAATGGTCAGATTGGGTCGAGCTGTTAGGAAGTCTATAGTAACTCAAATAATCACTCTTTATAAACGTGGTGAGCAGAAAAGCATCTCGGCACGCACAACACGTCGAACCTTAAGGTGGATGGGCTACAACAGCAGAAGGACAGTTGAAGATCAGAAAAAAAAAAAAAAAAATCAATCACCTGGACTTTTTCCAGTCTTCAGCCGTGGGTCTGTGCCTCTGAAAGCCTCAGACTCTTATTCTTGGCTGACAAGGAGAGGAACCTGATGTGGTCTTCTGCTGTTGTAGCTCATCTACCTCGACGTGTTGTGCGTGCTGAGATGCTTTTCTGCTCACTACGTTTGTAAAGAGTGATTATTTGAGTTACTGTAGACTTCCTCTCAGCTCAGACTAGTCTGCTCATTCTCCTCTGATCTCTCGTCAGCTTGCAAACCCTCGGCACACAATGTTTTTTTTGTTTATTTTTAGCACCGTTCTATGTAAACTAGAGACTGTTGTGTATGAACATCCCAGGAGATCAGCGGTTTCTGAATAACTCCAACCAGCCCATCTGGTACCAACAACCATGTCCACGGTTACAGTCTCAGAGATCAGACCTTTCCACCCTTCTGATGTTTGATGTGAACATTAACTGAAGCTCTTGACCCGTATCTGCACGATCATTTGCATTGTGATGCCACCACAAGATTAGACAACTGTGTGAATGTGCAGGTGTTCCTAATAAAGTGGACAGTGAGTGTAGAACTATCATGAGACCCATCCTATCAGGACATTAAGCTGTTTCCAAATTCCTTACGAAGAATGCATTCTAGACTACATGCTCTATTCGTTACTCTGTGAGAAGATAAACCAAAAGCATAAGCTCCTCATAAGTCGTTCGCTCCTCATGTTTCATCATTGATGATCATTTTCATTAGAATCTGAGAAACGTAGCTAAAGCAGTGGGATGTAGAGTAATATAAACATATGGTGGGGCAGGAATGATCATAAACTGACATGCTGCATAATATGACCAAGTATAAACTTCATGTTCTAATACTTTTACAGAAAGATATTTATTGTACATTTAATCAGGTGACTTGTAAAGCTGAACCTTATAACTTGACCGGTGTGCATACTGGCATTAGCTGTGTCTACCAATGGCACGCAGTCACAAGTCCAGCTACTAGTCATTACTCAAGAAATGTAATATAACCTAGCATTAATGTTTTTCCCCCCTGTTGTTGGTCAGTGGTGTGCATTCAGCAGCCGGTTGATGGGCCAGGGCCACTACGTGTTTGACAGACACTGGGACAGGATGAGGCTTGCGCTGCACTGCATGGTGGAGAAGCATGTCAATGCTCAGATGTGGAGGTAGGAGTACATCCATGGACTGTTTTTCGATATGACCTAGTTCACTGTGCAGTTCTCCTAGTGCGTCCAGAGGTGTTGAAACCCTGCTGTGTATCAGACAAGCGCTGAATGCTTGTGTAAACTAGAATTTGAAGATGGGTTGGCAATAACGGTGTGAAACCTGGATATCAGCCGATTTCCAGAAGTATAGATAGGCTTGGAGCTTAAAACTGACTAAATGGTGTTGGCGTGATGTTGGATTGCTGGGTGCACAGATGATGCTCTATTCAGAGCAGCATGTAGTCACTGTTCCTACCACAGCCTGATGATGTCACATTTTGTGTGTTGTAGGAAAGTCCCTCTAGCGGCAGACAGCATGTCTGATTCATCATCACTGAGCAAGACCCTTCTCCCTAGCCAGACTCTACCCCTTGACTCTATTTCCACTATGTCCTGCTCCAGCCCTTTCTCCCAGAATGGCACCAGAATCTTCTGCCTCCAAGAATCCAAAGTGCAGCTGAATAAAGCAGCCAAGCCATTAAAAACCTCTGCAGATGGAGTGTTGTCGAAAAAGCACAAGCCACTTCCAGTTGCTGAGAAAAGGAATTGGAGTGGCTACCATCTTTCAGGCCCTGTACACGTCAGCAACGGCACGGCGGCCCTGAGCATGCGGTCCAAACCAAACCAGCCAGGGGGAAGTCAGGAACTGAGCAACATGGACAGATACACCAGCATCGAGCTAAACCTGCCCCAGGCGCCAAAGGGCATTCATGGGTCAGTTTTGTCCCAAAGCCTGCTGCCGTGCGGATCCACGGAGGGACGCAAACGCAAAACCTCAGGCTCTGAGCGAGCTGGCAAAGTGTCCAAGACAACGCTGCACAACGAAATCTTCCGGAAGAGCAGCACTGCTTTGCTGTCCTCGGCGGCCGAGGCGTCCCCTAGCACCCTCTCCAGACTGGTGAGCACTGAGATTTAGTGGTACGGTCACTAAAATCATAATAGACTGTCACTGACAGCACAGAGCTTTCATCCTACAGTCTTTCTGTGTTTATATTATAGATTGTGTGTCTGTTAATGCTGTACTACCACGTAAAAATCACAATATGATGAGTGTGATGGAGAAATATTTCACTCATTTACAACAAAGAAACACATGCGAGATCACTCGATCAATTGTCGATGATTCTTTTAAAAACTGTAGTCTCTAAAGGAAAACTTGTACATTGATATAAGGTTTTGTGTTCGGAGATGTTTATACAGTGTATATAAAAAGTATACACACCCCTGTTTAAATGGCAAGTACTTGTGAAGACATTTTGTAACAGAGTTTTTATGTTTTGGAGGGACGTCCTGTTCTTGGTGATGTCATTGTGGTGCTCATATTTCGCCACTTGTTGATGATGGCCTTCTGATGTTTTGGGGAAAAAAATTGTACCCCTCTCCTGATCAGTGAGACCCTGTATGGCAAATATTTATTTGGGGTTAATCAGAATAATTTCGTTAATGACAGCTGTATGATAATTACTTTTGAACATTTGGTTCATTCCAAACACATCCCCAATTATAAAATGGTATGTATACTAAAATGTTATTAGGGACCAAACACAAAAGTGCATAGGTACCTATTTTATCTATAAAATTTCCTGTTGTTATTATTAGTATTATTATTATTATAATTATAATTATTATTATTGTTCTCCACTACGAGTCTATGGCAGCCCTATGAACAGTAATTAGGAAAATGATGAAATTTGGAACACTCATACATTTGACCATGAATGGTATCTGGGCCAACTCTATAGTGCCACCAGTAGTTCAATCATCCATCAGTTTAAGTCCTCATGCTGATCACAATGCATGTCTTATGTTAAGACTCCACCCATTACAGTAGTCACCATTTTGAAATGTACAGTATTCAGTTTTTTCGCTACTCCTTATTCTAATTTTGCCCCATTCTTACAAATATTGTGTCATGATCAGTTGACAGAGCTGCATAAACGCAAATGAACAGAATTTTGATCTTCATATTTGTTCAAAAGTTGTGATCTCGCAAATTTAATATTATGTTGACTAAAAATTGGACCAGAGGCCATTTGGATATCTTGGCCATATCTCGGATCAATCGTAATGAAACTTGGTAGGCTTGATCAGTAGCATGATCCAACGGTCCATGCAGAATTTGAGAACAGCACCCACTACAGGTCATGGGATTTGAAAAAATTATTTTGCATACTTTGACAGAAAATGATGATCTTGGTGTCTCCGGATTCATCGGGTCATGGCAAATCCGTAGATATCAATTTTGCCAGGATCGGACAAACCGACTGTCCGCCATTTTGAAATTTGTCATATATTGTAATATCTTTAAAATGTTTGGCATATCGGCACAAAATTTCGAAGGGATCATTCATAGCATGTCCTCTAGGTACTTGAGAAATTTTGAACACAGCGCCACCTAGTGTTGTAGAGAGAAGTTTTTTGTTCAAAACATAACTTTTGAAAACATTGTCCAAAATGGGTTTTTTCGGTGTCATCATATGTGTGAAATAAAGCGTTCATTCTAGAGGACATGGGTTCGATTCCTGTGTGGTGCAAGTTCTTAAAAGTTTGTGTAATGTTTTGTCTTTCGGTTCCTTTCTTTTATGGCTCAGCATTGCAGTAACCTTTCAAATTCTTGGCGTGGAAATAAATGCCTCTGTTCTGTTCAGTTCCTGTTCAGTCTTATTCTCAGCTGTGCTTCTGATCCTGTCTTTTATTCATTCATTTACATTCTATTTCTTCTCTTCGTGTTCTTCAGACTCCGCAATGCGCTGGCTGTGTCTTTAGTGCTTGGCCCCTTTTAATGCTGCTTGCAGCTTTAATTTTTTTATTTTTCCCTAAAATGTTTGGTTGTTTTTCACTTCATTTTTATACGTTGTAATTTCAAATTGAGAAAAAGTGGGAAAAGTTCTGACGTGACTCATCTCCGTTTAAATTTTTCCATCAGAAAAACTTGTTATAATAGGGGTATGTAGATGTTTTATATCCACTGTTCCCATTTTGACTCTCACAGACAAATTTATACACTTCACTACAATTTTCTTGACATGTTTTTTTCCTCATGGTTTTCAACTTGAGGTCATGTTAGTCCTTAGTTTTGCTCAGTAATCATGTCACCATTTGGCTCCCGTCTTCTCTGCATTAATCAGAAGCCTAGCTAGTTCCACAGATGGATCACACCAAGCTAAGAGTGGAAAAGGAAATAGTTAGAGACAAGTGTTCAGGAAGTGGCAGACCAAAGCTCATTTTGAAAAATTGATTTAGTGGATCAACAACATGCCACAACACTATCGACTAGCCTCCTATTGTTAGAGGTTATACCCAAGTGAAACCAGCTAGCTAATGTTTGATACAAAAGTTAGCTAATGTTGGAAAACTGCTCTGTGGTGGCAAAAGGCTTCACTGTAAATTAATTAAATGTTTATTCATTAACAGGATTGCAGTTTTTTTCCTACAGTGAATTTTTATTTGATAGCCTTGCTGTAACAGACACATAATCAATAAAAGAAACACAAACGGATCGTAGCCTGGAGGCATGTTTCTTAGCAGTGCCTTATGAAAAACATTCTAGTCAATGATTTGTAAACCGGACATATTTATTGTAGAGTATCTTAGCTAGCTAGCAAAGGGAATGTCAACTATTCCTCCTCTGAGCCAGCATTACTGTAACTACAGTGGGAAGAAAAAGTGTGTGAACCTTTTTGAATTTCATGGTTTCTGAATAAATATCACATAAAATGTGATCATCTCAGCATTGATAAATATAATGTGTGTAAAATAATAACACAAAATAAATTCTGATCTTTCATGTCTTTATTGAGAACAACCAAAAAAAACTCAGTGCTTGTGGAAAAAGTATGTGGACCCTTGAGTGGACCTGAGAAAAGCTAATTGAAGTCAGGTTTGAGCACATCTGGAGTCTCGTTAAGAAAATGAGTTACAGCTAGGACTACAGCTACTTTGACTGATTAAAAACCCCTCAAACTTTTGGAGTTTGCTCTGCACAAGAAGCACATGCTTATGTGAGCCATGCCTCGCCAAAAAGAGGATCTATGATCAAGAATTGTTGATTTAGCGATGAAACTAAAATTGAACTATTTGGTAAAACCACACAGCACTACATCAGGCGTAGAAACGGCACGGCATATCATCATGAGAACCTCATCCTAACCGTAAAGTATGGTGGAGGAAACACGATTTGGGCCTGATTTGCTGCATCAGGGCCGGGCCAGCTTGTAATCAGTGAGGGGAAGATAAATTCCCAGGAATATCAGAAAATTCTTCAGGATAATGTGAGAATGTCTGTACGTCAGCTGAAACTGTGTAAAAGCTGGGTGATGCAACAGAACAACGACCCAAAACACCAGAGCAAGTCCACAACAGAATGGCTTCAGAAAAGCAAAATCCACCTTTTGGAGTGGCCGAGTCAGAACCCAGACCTCAACCCAATTGAGATGCTATGGAAAGACTTGAAGAGAGCCATACACCTGAGACGTCCAAAGATTGTTCTGCCGGGAAGACTGGGCTAAAATTCCTCCTGAACGATGTGCAGGTCTGATCCACAGATACAGGAAGCGCCTGGTTGAGGTTATTGCTGCCAAGGGGAGGGGGGAGGGGGGGTAGGGTCAACCAGTTATTAATTCTAAGGGTTCACTTACTTTTTCCACTGCCAATTTGGACGTTGAATGAGTGTGTTCAATAAAGACATGAGGGATCAGATTTTATTGTGTTTTTATTTTAGGCACATTATATTTGTCAATACCCCCTGACTTAGATGAAGATCAGATCACATTTTATGACAAATTTATTCAGAAAACCATGAAATTCCAAAAGGTTCACATGCTTTTTCTTGCGATTGTATGTAGTATCCTGTAGGTCTGGGTGAAGACCTTTTTTTTAAATCTGTTTTCTCCCCAGTTTGCTCACTTGCCAATTCCTGCCCAATTCCTAGCTCTCCCTTATCCCACGACAGGGAGGATGAAAGCTAGCACGTCCTTTCACTGAGACGTATGAATTCAGCCACAGCATCCTTCTGAACTGCTGCTCCTGCAGCATCACCGGGCAGCGTAACACTCTGTGGAAAGCGCTGTCGGCCCTCTTCCTCATACATGAGCTCACAGACGAGATACAGTGTCTCCTAGTTAAATATAGTGAATCTGCAGTTGGTTGTTATAAGGCATATTGAGATTATGATAATGTTGCTAAATTTTCCCAGTTAGTAAAGTGTGACGAAAAGGACAGCAAGATGCTAACCTGATATTTTATCAGTGACATTAAAAACAATGTTTAATTTAGAGCGCGAGTTTCCCATAATTTTCCCATATTAGTATTCACAGAACTCTGTGCATAATTTGACATGAACAGTTAATTAATGGACCTTCAACAGGTTCTCAGGATGCTGTTAGATAAATATCTAGTTACATCAAATTAACTAATGACAATGAGTGCAAATAATGGTTTAGATTCCACCTGTATTTACTCTGTATTGTCTGACATTGTCAGATCATTTTCCAAATTTAATGTTTTCTAGAAACCAATGAAATTCATGGGGGTGGGGGTTAGGGGAAAAAAAAGAAACCTTCTTTACACACCCTTTTATAATGGGGCAAAAGTAATTATCATATACCCATCATCATAGAAGTTATTTTAATTAACCCCAAACAAATATCCACTGTTTCTGTAGTCTTGTCTTGAAACCGTGGTTTCTGTCTGCTGAAGATTAAAAAACCCGTAGAGGATTTCTTTGTCAAAAGGTATCGATTGGGAGAGGGGTACAAAGGAATTTCTTCCTAAATTCTGCCAAAGTAAAATGTTATGATGTGATCAGACCAGAGTAGAAAACTTTGTCCATCATTAAACAACAGTGCTCATCACACACGGTGAAGCACGGTGATGGCAGCATCATGCTAAGGCGCTGGCTCTCTACAGCTGGGACAGGGGCTCTAGTCAAGATAGAGAGAGTCATGGAAAACTCTACATTCCAATCTATTTTGGCACAAAACCTGCAGGCCTCTGTTAGACAGTTGAGCATTAAGAAAAAACTCAAATCCAAGGCAACAAAGGAACAGCTTCAGAAGAATATTATCAACATCTCTTGGTCCAATTAGAGCCCAGATCAAAATCCTCTCGAAAACCTGTGGAATGACATGAAGAGAACTGTGTACACGAGATTCCCTGAAATCTTTTTGGAAAGAAGAGTGAAACAAAATTGCCAAATCAAGATATTGGTAGACTCCTACCCAAAAAGGCTGAGTGATGTATTACAAGCAAAATGTGCTTTTACAAAATATTAGTTAAGGGGTGCGCAAACTTGTGCAACCAGGTTATTGTAAGTTTTAACTTTTTCTTTTTTGCTAAAATGCTTAATTGTTTTCGCTTGGATTTTGCTGGTTGCTATATCACTATCACATCTTGGTTTATGTTTTACATCACAGAAATCTGCAATTATACTGGGGGTGTGTAGACTTTTATATCCACTGTATGCTGATAGCACAACTATTCCATGTGTGTTCGCAGTCCAAGGTGCATGAGTGACACTGGCTGAGGTGGATCAAGTAAAGCAGCTTTGCAGCAGTGACCTTTAACCCGCAACTCTTTTACATCCGTGGTTGACCTTTAACCTGCCTTGCTCTGCGAGCAGCACCGTGACCCCCACATGGCCCCTGTGGAGCCCATCGCACTGTGTGAGAGTGTGTGCCTGTGCACCCTGACTGCTTACTGACACCTGGCCCGCTGGCCTGTCTCCTGTGTTTAGGTACTGCAACTTTTAATAGAACTGGTCATCTATATAACCGCAGTAACAAGCTGCCATTTCATTCTGCTCACCTGTCACAGAATCCCGAGATGTCTCCCATGTTTGAGAATCAGCGTGGCTTTTTGTACGTCACACATCCACAGCAAGTTTTTTTTTTTTTTTTTTTCCACGGGCCTAGCAGTTTTCCAAAGTGGAACACTAGAGACAAACCGGTTGGATTTGAACGTGACGGTGTGATGTAAGTGTGAGGCAGGCTCTGCAGACTTGTCCGGATCTAAAGTGCACTTAGTGTCCTTCATGCCTGGACTGCGCAACAGGCTGCAGAGGAGAAGGAGAAAAAAACCAGACAAACAAAATAAAGCATTTCACCAAGGGAATATTTTATAGATGCTTTTTAGCAAGCTGTATTTTTTAAAGAGGGTGAATTCAGGTTTTTGAGTATTTTGGAGTTCTTCTGTCACAAGTGTTACTGAAGAATACAACGTTCAGAACTCAAATCCAACTTGGAAAGAAAACTAGCATAGTGTTAAATTTTGTATAATAATTTATCCCACATATTAATTTTCTTAACTTACATGGCTTATGGCATTGCTCAAATGTATATTTGTATGACATTATAAAAGTTGAAGTATTATTATAATAGAAAGCTTATTGTTGGAAATATGAGTGCATATCTGTTTTGATTTATTTTATTTTTTTATATAAATATTTATTATTAGTGTCTTTCAGAGTTTTGGACTCTAGAAAATTCTGTCTTCCCTGATCTTCACATGGTTTATAGAAAGAAAACAAATTCATTTTCCCCCTTCTTCTTTCTCACGCTAGACCTCGGTTGTACGATATTAAGAGACACCCAGCTGAATAAAATGAGAACGAGGAAACAGACTTTTCAACAACAGAGATTGTCGCGAGCAAAATGGTGGCCGTTAGAAGCAGTGAGAAGAATCCCAGCTGCTTAAGCTAAGAGGTTTTTTTTTTCGAACATTTTTACGTAATGTTTCGAGTGAATTGCTGCCCAGCTGTGACGCCAGACCTAGTAGTTAAAGTTACACTCAGTGGGATTTTTTTCCTCTTTTTGGTCCATAGAGCTTTTCAAACTGTATACAGTGCCTTGCGAAAGTATTCGGCCCCCTTGAACTGTTCGACCTTTTGCCACGTTTCAGGCATCAAACATAAAGATATAAAACTGTAATTTTTTGTGAAGAATCAACAACAGGTGGGACACAATCATGAAGTGGAACAAAATTTATTGGATATTTCAAACTTTTTCAACAAATAAAAAACTGAAAAATTGGACGAGCAAAATTATTCAGCCCCTTTACTTTCAGTGCAGCAAACTCTCTCCGGAAGTTCAGTGAGGATCTCTAAATGATCCAATGTTGACCTAAATGTCTAATGTTCATAAATATGATCCACCTGTGTGTAATCAAGTCTCTGTATAAATGCACCTGCACTGTGATAGTCTCAGAGGTCCGTTTAAAGCACAGAGAGCATCATGAAGAACAAGGAACACACCAGGCAGGTCCGAGATACTGTTGTGGAGAAGTTTAAAGCCGGATTTGGATACAGAAAGATTTCCCAAGCTTTAAACATCCCAAGGAGCACTGTACAAGCGATAATATTGAAATGAAAGCAGTATCAGACCACTGCAAATCTACCAAGACCCGGCCGTCCCTCTAAACTTTCAGCTCATACAAGGAGAAGACTGATCAGAGATGCAGCCAAGAGGCCCATGATCACTCTGGATGACCTGCAGAGATCTACAGCTGAGGTGGGAGACTCTGTCCATAGGACAACAATCAGTCGTATACTGCACAAATCTGGCCTTTAATGGAAGAGTGCAAAGAAAGCCATTTCTCAAAGATATCCATAAAAAGTGTCGTTTAAAGTTTGCCACAGGCCACCTGGGAGACACACCAAACATGTGGAAGAAGGTGCTCGAACTTTTTGGCAACAATGTAAAACGTTATGTTTGGCGTAAAAGC
>JAFFST010052245.1:40770-58781 GCA_022414735.1 Noturus placidus
AAAATTCCTCCAGGACGCTGTAAAAGCCTCATTGCACGTTATCGCAAACGCTTGGTTGCAGTTGTTGCTGCTAAGGGTGGCCCAACCAGTTATTAGGTTTAGGGAGGCAATCACTTTTTCACACAGGGCCATGATGGTTTGGATTTTTTTTCACCTTTAATAATAAACACCTTCATTTAAAAATTGCATTTTGTGTTTACTTGTGTTGTCCTTGACTATTGTTTAAATTGGTTTGATGTTCCGAAACACTTAAGTGTGACAAACATGCAAAGGAACAGGAAATGAGGAAGGGGGCAAACACTTTTTCACACCACTGTATATAGTCCTCATTTTGCACTTAGCCTTTGTCTTTCGTTGTGTCGACTCCTGTCTCTTTGTCACTTTGTCTGAAGTCAGTCTGAGGGTTAGGTTTTGTTTCATGTTTATTAACCTGAGAGTTTTGTTTCTAGTCACTGTATCAGGGTAGAGTATTCGTAGTGTCTTTTTATTTGTGTTGTTTTGAGCATCAACCCCAATAAATACACAAAAGCCAGTCTGCGCCTGTTTCCGCCTCACTAAACCCCATCGTGACAGTGGCAAAGTGGAAAATAAATACATTCACTTGTTCCCAATACATAAAAATCTCTAGATAAAGGATGTTTTTATGTTATTCCTCAGAAAAATTTAGTACAACCATGGCTGCCTGATTTTGTATGAAAGATGCGGCCCAAGGTCCAAGGGTAATTTTTTTTATTAATAACATTTTTATCCATTTTAACCACAAAAACATATTTATCTTTGAAGCAGATTAATTAATTTGGAATTTAATAAATGCAATTAAGTAATTATTTAATTAAAAATGCTTTCAATACTTGTTCAAATTTATTTCGACAAACTACACATTAGAAACAGCATTTGATGACTTGGTGTGCATTCAAGGAATATTTTATGACCGTTCCAAATGCATATTTGTAAGTGGTTAACAAACTCAAAGTGCACAATTTCTCTTTGAAAGCCAGCTAGCTGCCATCTAATCTCTAGAGGTTTGGTTTAATAGGATAGGATGTCATTACATGCATCTTATTTTAATCTTTCTCAATGTCAATGTAATAAAGGTATTTTAATCTTAATGTTATTAATATGGTAAGATTGACAGCTGATGGTAGAACATTCCTTAAATGATTATGAAAGAAATGCATGAATAATGATTATGAAAGAAATGCATGAATAAATCACACTTATGTACAGTTGTACAGATCATGCAGTGATTTTATTTAATATATTTCTCTACACCCACTAAAATGAATTCCTGCTACTCCACTGTGCAGTACCAATGTTTTAGTTTTATGGCTTAAATGACTAGTAACTTTGGATTGTCGGGTTGGGAATATTTTGTGGCTCAGGCTGCATGGTTGTGCTGGATAGCATAGTTTCGTCATGCCTTTGCGTTAATCTATTTCCCATAGCTCTTTCTTATTCATGAGATGCACAGAAGCAAATTCCACGGCAAAGAGCAATGTATCTTCACTGTGCTCCTTTTGAGTGGATGTTTTGTTTTAGGAGAGGTTAAAGTATAAAGTATAAAGTACTGTGGAAACGTTTTAGGCACATACAAAGAAATGCTGTAGAGCAAAGATGCCTTTGCAAAATAATTAAATTAAATGTTTCTACTTTATAGAAAATACAGTAGAGAGCTGTAAACTGTATCAAATGAAACTAAATCAATACCTATTGTGAAAAAAATACAAATATAAATAGTTTCCGGTACAATTAGTGCAGTTTTATAAAGACGTACGTTTTATTGAGCATCTTGCAGAACCAGCCATAGTTCTTCTGGAGACTTTGATTGTTGCACATGCTTCTTATTTTTACAGCAAAACCCAACAGCCTTCATTGTGTTTTTTGTCTGAAACATGTCTCACATAATACAGTATGTTGATTTCTTTAATTTCTAAAATGTTGTTTTGTACTGACTTGATAATGAAGAAAGATTATAACAAAGTTTGTACTAAAAAATAAAGTGCCTAAAACATTTGTATCCATCCATCCATCCATCCATATTCTATACTGCTTATCCTACTGGGTCGCAGGGAACCTGGAGCCTATCCCAGGGAACATTGGACACAAGATGAGGACATTTGGACGGTGTGCCAAAATATATATAAATAATTGAGGATGACGCGAAAATGGCAGAAAATACTAAAGGACCACGACTTTTAAAAGCACAAAACTGTTCCAGGTGGCCTTGGATAACTGGCGCAGTTATTATACAAGTGGTGCTATGTGATTTGAGAGTCAGATGCTATACAGAGCCTTGCAATATTATTCACCCCACTTGACATCTTTCCTATTTTATTGCATTACAACCTGTAATTTAAATTGATTTTTATTTAGATCTCATGTAATGGACATAAATAAAATAGTCCAAATTGGTGAAGTAAAAAAAAAAAAAAAAACTTGTTTTAAATAAGAAAAAAAAAGAAAAAGTGGTGCATGAATACGTATTCACCCTCTTTGCTATGAAGCGCCTAAATAAAATCTGGTGTAACCAATTACCTTCAGAAGTCACGTAATTAGTTCAAAAAAGTCCCCTTGCATGCAATATAAGTGTCACATGATCTCAGTATATATACACCTGTTCTGAAAGACCCCAGAGTCTGCACCACAACTGAGCAAGGGGCACCACCAAGCAAGTGGCACCATGAAGACCAAGGAGCTCTCCAAACAGTTCAGGTAAAAAGTTGTGAAGTACAGATCAGGGTTGGGTTACAAAAAAAAATCTGAAACTTTGACAATACCATAGAGCACCATTAAATCCATTATTAAAAAATGGAAAGAATATGGCAACACAACAAACCTGCCAAGAGAGGGCCACCCACTGAAATTAACAGACCAGGCAAGGAGGGCATTAATCAGAGAGGCAACAAAGTGACCAGAGATGACCCCGGAGGAACTGCAAAGCTCCACAGCAAAGATTGTAGTGTCTGTTCATAGGACCATTTTAAGCCATACACTCCACAGAGCTGGGCTTTATGGAAGAGTGGCCAGAATAAAAGCAAACACGTTTGCTGTTCTCCAAAAGGCAGGTGGGAGACTCCCCAAACATATGGAAGAAGGTATGCTGGTCAGATGAGACTAAAATTTATCTTTTTGGCCATCAAGGAAAAAGCTATGTCTGGCACAAATCCAGCACCATCCACACAGTGAAGCATGGCAGTGGAAGCATCATGCTGTGGTGATGTTTTTCATTGGAAACTGATCAGAATCAAAGGAAAGATGGATGGCGCTAAATATAGGGAAATTTCATGAGGGAAGACTTTTTCAGTCTTTCAGAGATTTGAGACTGGGACAGAGTGTGAAGGGGGTTGGGGGGGGGGGTCTTTGAAAAGTTACGCAATGAGATGTTTTCTGTTTTTTGTCTTATTTCTTGTTTGTGTCACAATTTTTTTTTTTGCATCTTCAAATTTGTAGGCAAGTTGTGTACATCAAATGATACAAATCCCCCCCAAAATCCATTTTAATTCCTGGTTGTAAGGCAACACAATAGGAAAAATGCCAAGGGGGGTTAATACTTTTGCAAGGCACTGTAGTTTTTTTTTACCCATCCAGTTAAATCTTATTGGCATCCACAGGCTGTCAGTGCATTTCAGAAAGTGTATTGGGTTCATTTAGAGAGGGAGATTGGTGGTTTGTGTGAAAGGCTCAGCTGGGTGGGACTCATCCTACCGAGAGCAGATCCCACAGGGGCAATAAAAAATGAGCTATTTCATACAAAATATACAAAATGTATTTTTTCTACTGCACTGTATACCATTGGATTACATTGGAGCTCAGCACAATTGTTAGTAATGCTTCATTATAACCACACATGTACCTACACATCTATTATAACAATACCTCTGCTACAGCTCTCATTATCATTACTCAGTTTTCTTATGGATGATGTGCAGTGTGGTTTATTTGATATTTTTATTGTTTGATTGATATATTTTGTCTTTCAAGTTCATAATGGATTGCTTTGCTGATATACCTCTGGCTTTTTACAGCTATTTCAAAAGCAAAACCTGGACCTAATGTAAAATCTACCTCCTTTTATCATTCATACATGGCTGAGTCATTTCTTTTAAAAAAAACCTAAAGAAATTTCTCAAATAATGTTCTCAATGATTTGTAATCACAGAGTAATGGCTCTGATCTAGTGAAGCGTGGCTGTCTCTGTGCCACAGAGGTGACAGTGTTCTGGGATTTGAGGCAGACTGCTGATCCTGCACCACCTCTGCAGTCTACAAATCCCCTACTACTCTCCACACCTCATTCTGTTCCTTGAGGTGAGTCATGCTAAAAACATATGGGCGATATGCCTTATTGGGCCAATTGCAGTTTGAATGCAAATGATTTCCTGGAAAGAAGGGGCTCTTAGCAAGATTTTTTTTGCACACACTCCCTCTGAAGAGAATGGCTTTAAATGTTTTGACACCTGCGTGCTCCGTTGCCGGAGCGTTTTACAGAGATCAGCTCCACTGGGGGTCTGGGCTGCTTTCCCATTCCAGTCAGGCTGATTGGGAAACATGGCACATTGCACTTAGCCCTGAGGTAGAGCTCTTTGCAGTGTTGCACTGTGGAGAGCAGTCGCTTCTACTACAACAACTCAGGAACTGGAGTGTGACTCACCTCTTGGACTAAACTCAAGTTAAGGAAAACACAAGTAGCTGGGAAGCATAAACGAGTTAAATGTGCACAAAAGAGGGATTTTAAAAGCAGAGAGTCTTAGTGCCTATTGTTTCATTTACTCTGGCGCTGTTACCACTGTAAATATCATTGTGTGTCTCGAGAGTCCACCAGTGTTTTTCATTTGTCTTTTGATTGAAAGTGCCAGGCAGAACTTCCCACACAGTGGCTTTGAGTTGTCTGCCAAATGGGTTCCGCTGCTTCTAGTTCTAGTAGAGATGTCTTTCAGTCAAGCCAAGAAGCAGTGCCACTGTTAAGCGGTGAGATCATTTCAACAATATATTGAGTTGAGTGCAAATATAACCTCAGCGGTGCTCTGGTTGAACAAAACATGATGCTCTGCTTCTTATTCATTAACTATCCAGCATAATGAAAAAACATTTGCATGCATTCTTTGTATTAATTGCACCACAACACATAAAACAACGACTGATACATTTCTTACACACAGATTCTACTGCAACTTCCAATCTTATAAAAATGTAGAATACTGACTTATGAAATAAGGGATATTGAAATAGTATATTGATTTATGACTCATGAAGCAGAACATTGATTTACACCATCAATTTTTTCTTTGTCTTTCAAGACAGTTCTACAGTCATGGCCAAAAGTTTGCGATCACTTTACATATATAATATATAGTATAGTGATCGCAAACTTTTGGCCATGACTGTATGGCTCTATAGCAAAAGGCACTATATTATAAAATATACAAGGAACAGAAATCTTGTCCTATAGAGGTATTTGTTGTCTCCTATACCACTTGGTTACTATTGTAGCACTGGCTGCAAATGTGAGTAACACTTACCAGTATACAGTAGTTCCAAAGTAACCTGCAGTTTTAGAAATAAAAGCTTCATTTAAAGCCATTAAGGGTTTAACAGTTTGTACGGTTAGAGTGGAATCTTAAAGGTTACATGTTGAACTTTAATACAGAGGTTTTCAGAAAGGGGATCACTTAATAATCAAGAGAACCCTCTTTTAGTAGTGTAGAAACTATGTAAGAGCAAATCACGAGTGAATATATTAGTAACTATATGAAATGAATTATTCCCCATTCTTCATTACTAATGAACAACCATAGGAAGGACTTATTTGTTCCCCCAGTACTTAACATTTGTTAACACAATTTTTTTAAATAAAATGAGCTGTGTTATAAAGTGTGACAAATTGTGGAAGAGATCTCTAAGATATTACGATATTTTGACAGAAATATTATCATTCCAATGAAGTAATAAGTATTGTCCCAAGAGAAATAGTGCTACTTAAGAAGCAATTGATCTTAATCACAGCTTCACTTGTTAGAACATCTGGGGAATCAGCCTGGAATTTCATTTTAATTCTCGGGCTTGAAATGGATCATAAAATCCTGAAAGCCCTATGTGACTGCTTAAAAGGCAAGCTTTAATATTGAAGCAAATCATTGTGGGTTGGACAAGACAAGTAAGAGAATTGTTCATCCACATCAAAGCCTGAAATGTCCTTCTTACTCTTTATTATCTTTCCAACCCTCAGGAGTAGCAGCCCTCCTGGCATCCCTCTCGTGCTATGTGTACTATGACAATGTCTCAGTTTAGTCCATTATTTCACAGCTTTCCCACTAATATACAAACACCTACGTCCTGTGTTAGAAAAGTCCCAGTCTGGCTGGTCTTCAAACCAAACAGGGAGCTCAACCCCCCAACATTAAGCTTGACTGCACAAACAAAAGTGTCATGTGCAAATGATATTAAAATTGCTGGTTGTTTTGGGGATGATGAATTACATGCTGAGTGTGTGTGATGCACCTAAGGGACCCGGAGCTCCAAATTGCCACCTGCACCGCATGAGACAACAGAGAAGCAGAGACGCTTCCTCCCACAGGCCTTCCACCGTTCACGAGTGGTGCCCACTGATCAGGACTGTAATGAATGGTTGCAGGGAATCGTACAGGAAAACAATGTCTCTGATGCCACTTTCTGAAGATGATCGCTGTCATTTAAGTCTGAGTAGCGCTGGGTTGGTATCTGACACTATCAATTTGGTTTCCCTGAGTTCAAATCTCATTTTCCCCCTAATTACCCATCTGTATGTTGCCATGGCAATGGTCAGCAGTGATTAGCAGCGACAGATTTAATTACATAGAGGGTTAAAAGGCTGCGCATTTGTTTGGCCTTTGCTTTGTCTTCACCCCCTCATTTTGCTTAAGGGTTAGGAGTAGTAGATAATGAGGTGATGATTGCAAAATGGGAACACTTCCACCTGGATACTGGAATAGAGTTAGAACCATGGAAAATAGCTTTCATGTGCTTTGATTCCTATGAAATCTCCCTGCATTCGTGCATTATTCTGTGAGTTTTGCCTTAATAAGTCTATTTTTATAGTCTTAAAATCCAGACACAATTCAAAGATTGCATGCGAACAATCCCAGTGGCTAAAAACTGTCAGGCCATTTAAATTGGCTCTTCAGCTCTGTACAGTGTATATTAATAGTTAATAAATGTCACCCTGAGCATGAGCTGGATCACTGTCCCTATGTCTCTCTGTCCTCCTTTTATGAAGTGACAGTGAAGATTAATGACAGCCATAGTTACATGACAGCAACAGCACCGATCAAAATCTCCAGGCATTACGGCCAGCTTTGAGACAGTGTCGCTCAATTAAAATTGCCACACTTTGAAATTCAGTAAGGAAAAATCGAGAAAGTGCTTACGTCCCCAATTAAGCTCTAAACTCATTTAGGAGTCTTTTCCAAAATCTCAATGAAGCTTTTAATAGACATGCTAATAGGCTGTGTGTGCTGCTGTAGCTGCATTCCTCTAAGTGAAATGACTGCATACTCTAGAAGTCCATACAGCTAAATGATCTTTGGTATCCTTTCTTTGTGACCTGTGTTACACACTTATTGATTCAGCCACAATTAACTTTAATGACTACATGCAAGGGTGTTTTCATTCAGATCAATACTGCAAGGTATGTTTAGACTTGGAATATGTGATCTGGGAAATATGTGATTAACATGAAAGGTGATGAATCTAAATCAGCTGAAAATGGTGTGTAGGTACACCATCTATGATTATAGATGTCTTTACAATTTCTATCAATAGAAGCATTAGCTTCTATAGTATTGATGGTAATTTCAGATCTTTTCAGCAAGTCAATTGGTTTAGGTTACTGACAAAAAATGACTCTTTTGTATCCCAAACAGCTCATCGTCATTTTCCCCCCTTAAGATGGCCACAGTAGCTAATCTTTTCCCTTTGCAACAAAAATCATGCAAGTCTTTGGCCACAAAGATCATAATTGGATACATTTCCAATTGAATAAATTTCTTCAAACAAGCATTTTTTTTATTTCAGATTTTTGGTATGGCTTTTGGGCTGGAAATGTGACTGAAACCTGGCAACCCTGGTGATAGTAGCTTTTCTGTGTTCGTCTAACACACTGTTAATCAAAGGTATGCCTAAAACAGCTTCAAATGAACTACTAGACTGTATGCCTATTATAGGGTTACTCCCTAGATAGCATAAGTCAAGCATGATAGTTTGCAAATTTTGTGACTGTAGACTTGCAATTTTGTGACTTGAGTTTGGTGGGAAAGGAGAACGTTAGTTACAAAATGGCCTCAAATATTGATATTCAGTTTCCCAATACAATACAATACAATAAAATACAATACAATACATTGCATGCATCATTATAACAAGCAGCAGTGCATTCTCAGCCTTACACTGCCTTCATCACACACAGACAAACTGTATGTGATTAATGGCATTAGGGATTCATGAATACTGCTGAATTTTCAAGTGTGAAAGCATCTGTTACAGCTCTTCTTCAGATATGTGAGTCAGCTCCTAATGTTAAAGAATTGACTGGTTCTAAAGACTTTACTATGCTTTAGAATTGTAATACAGTTCCTGTCTTGCATCTGTAAGAGTTTGGACTTACACCGCAGCACATCAATTCAGCAGCTGAAAAGAAGTCTGGTAGTGGCAAGTCTGGCTGTTGCTGTATTCCCTCTACTGTAGTCTATATGCTACATGAAGATGAATTACACTAGTCATCTCTGAGCAGTCTGGGTTATAAGCTTTAGAAATGCTGTCTGGGCTCAGGAGTGGTGAAATTGGCTAGAAATACATAGTCCCATATAGTAGCTATGATATCCAGCAATATCCCAGTCATCCATGGCTTAGTTTCTCTCTCTGCTGGTGTGTAGCTGTCCTAGGATATTGGATGACTGACAATAAGTGCATGTCAGAAATGAACACAGGATTGTGGCCATCATGTGGGAGAGAAGTCTGGTTTCAGAGCTTGTATTGAGTATAGTATTGAGTGAACTGAGTCAAAAATGTTACTCAAGAAAAAGTTAGTGACAGGAAATAATGGCTCACTTAAACTTAAAAGTAGTCACCCAAGGGGAGCTAGGTGGTTTAGTGGTTTACATGTTTGATGAGGAGGAAGGTGATTGAAATACATCACTGTGGGAAGGGTTACAAAGCCCTGGGACTCCAAAGAACCACAAGCCATTATCTCCAAATGGAAAAATCTGGTACAGTAGCAAACCTTCCCAAACTCACCAACCTTCCAGAATTCCTTCAAGAGCACAGCAGCTACTCATCCAGAAGTCACAGAGGAGTCAAGGACAAAATAGAAATATCTACAAGCCTCTCTTGCATCAATAAAGGTCACTGTTCATGACTCGACTATCAGAAAGACACTGGGCAAAAATGGCATCAAAAGTGAAAACCACTGCTAACCCAGTAGAACATTAAGGCTCATCTGAATTTTGCCAAAACACACCTTGATGATCCTCCAACATTTTGGGAGAATGTTCTATAGATTGATGAGTAAAAAGTGGAACTGTTTGGAAGATAGTGGTCCTGTTATATTTGGCATAAACCAAACACAGAATTCCAAAAATGGAGCATCATAGCTACAGTCAAGCGTGGTGGTGGAAGTATGATGGTGTGGGTATGCTTTGCTGCTTCAGGCCCTGTTTGACTTGCAATAATTGAGGGAAACATCCATCCATCCATCCATTTTCTATACCGATTATCCTACTGGCTTGCGGGGAACCTGGAGCCTATCCCAGAGAGCATTGGGCACATGCTGGGGCACACCCTGGATGGGGTGCCAAACCATCACAGGGCACAATCACATACACCTTCACAGAACCATTCATACACTATGGGCACTTTGGACATGCCATTCCATGTCTTTGAACTGGGGGAGGAAACCGGAGGACCTGGAGGAAACCCCCGCAGCATATGGAGAACACAGGAATCGGTCTGAATCGAACCCCCAATCCCTGGAAGTGTGAAGATAATGAAGAACTCTGCTATCTACTAGAAATTTAGAAAGTGGAATATCTGGTCTTCAGTCTGTAAGTTGAAACTCAAGCACAATTGGACTATGCAACAAGACAATGATCCAAACCTGTATTGTGTGTTTACTCAGGTAGCAGTTGTTTTATGTTGTATTTCGTTTGAAGATCTAAAACTATTTATATGAGATATATACAAAACAGAATAAATCAGGACGGGGCAATACTTTTCCACAGCACTGTATATTGTGCTTTCTAGGTCAGTAATTTGAAAAAGTATATGAGCTATATTTAATAGTTTGTTTCCTAACCACGATAAATGCCAAATTCTCACTTATTGATAGAACTTAATGCTAACTGATCACTGTATCTAATTATCTCTGATTGCATTACATGCACACAGTTGCTTGAAAATTTGAAAGATGAGTTCCTCTGTAAAAACACAAGGCATTAAAAAAAACCAAAACAAAGCAGTACATATTTGTGGGCCTACATATCGAAGGAGAAATAAAGCCTTTTGCCTCAGAGCTTTATCTATCTTCATGAGCTTCATGCCAGCCCCAACAGAGAATAACAATTTCAAACTTTAAAATGTTTACAGTTTTATTTATGTAGGAGTATGTAGAGTTATTAGATCTTCGATTGATTTTGAGATCATCTTTTAAGAGTGGGTCTAAATGTAAAAGTATCAAGGGAAAGTTGTGTTATAACCCAGGAAAGTGCAAAATTGAGGAAGAATACCTTTAATATCCTAACAACACTGATACAGTTGACTAAAACAAATTGTTTATTTTAATGATCTGACTGATGTTATTTTTCATGGATTTATATGACATTGGCATTTCACTTAGGTGACTCTCATTAAATGCCAGTTAAAATGCAAACTTCTTTTGCAAGACTGGAAACAGAGAAGTGGAACCTAAGAAACACAGTATACAAATACATGAAAGATTTAATAACAAATATACAGTAAACACAGAACAAAGATACACTAACGATGTACATAAATGGTGAGAACTAGGACTAGGAACAAAACCGGGAATGTATACAGTATCTCACAAAAGTGAGTACACCCCTATCATTTTTATAAATATTTGATTATATCTTTTCATGAGACAACACTGAAGAAATGACACTTTGCTACAATGTAAAGTAGTGAGTGTACAGCTTGTGTAACAGTGTAAATTTGCTGTCTCCTCTAAATAACTCAACACACAGCCATTAATGTCTAAACCGCTGGCAATAAAAGTGAGTATACCCCTAAGTGAAAATGTCCAAATTGGGCCCAAAGTGTCAATATTTTGTGTGGCCACCATTATTTTCCAGCACTGCCTTAACCCTCATGGGCATGGAGTTCACCAGAGCTTCACAGGTTGCCACTGGAGTCCTCTTCCACTCCTCTATAATGACATAACAGAACTGGTGGATATTAGAGACCTTGTGCTCCTCCACCTTCCATTTGAGGATGCCCCACAGCTGCTCAATAGGGTTTAGATCTGGAGACATGCTTGGCCAGTCCATCACCTTCACCCTCAGCTTGTTTAGCAAGGGAGTGGATGTCTTGGAGGTGTGTTTGGGGCTGTTATCATGCTGGAATACTGCATAATGATCATGCCCTGCTTCAGAATGTCTCAGTACATGTTGGCATATACAAATATTGTACAGATATTGACACTTTGGGCCCAGTTTGGACATTTTCACTTAGGGGTGTACTCACTTTTGTTGCCAGTGGTTTAGACATTAATGTCTGTGAGTTATTTTGAGGGGACAGCAAATTTACAGTGTTACACAAGTTGTACACTCACTACTTTATGTGGTAGCAACATGTATTTTCTTCAGTGTTGTCACATGAAAAGATATAATCAAATATTTACAAAAATGTGAGGGGTGTACTCACTTTTGTGAAATACTCTACATAGTGTGATTACCTAGAAATGACAAACAAGTGTCACAGATAATTTACAGATAAACTACCAAAACACAATGAGCTAACAGGGTAGGAGAACACCAAACCTACACAAGAACCTACACAAGAACAATAGTACATTGAACAACAGGGACAAATCATGACAACTAGTAGCTACAACTGACGTGTTTTTTCTTATATATTACTGATAAAGTAATTAAAGGTGCTATAGTTTTTTCCCCCTTATTTTATTTTAATTTTTTTTACAAATAACTTGGAAAACATGTAGAACATTCCTCAGCACAAGTGCATTATGTGGCTGAGAAAATAGGGTGCTTGTTTGTGTTGGATGTGTGTCTTGTTTTTTTTAGACCCTCACCAATGTCTCTTCACTCTCAGTGTGTTCAGAAAGAAAACATTATGGCTAAAACCGGTAAGCCCCCAGCACAGCCAAATAATTATCCTGTGAGCCAAAGAAACTATCCCGTGCTTCAAAAAACCAGTTCAGGTATTTAATGTGTTCCAGCTCAAGCACACCTTGTGCAACTAATGAAGCCCTTGATTAGTTGCATCATATGTGCTTGAGACAACACCTGTTTTGCATATTTGTGCTATAAGCTGCATTTTCAATAGAATTTGGGGAAACCACTTGAAGCATTTGTTGTGTTGAACTATTTCAATTGCTTTTGTCTGATTCATTCATTGCAAACATCTGAAAGTCTGTACATTTTGAAATAAGCCTGGACATCATTCACGTTACCCCACACGCGGGTGCCAGGTCCCCCTGGGATAACCAGGAATGTGTACCAGATAAAACTGTGCTCCGAGCGCCAGGTATCTTGAGGGACACTGGGGCTCGCCTCCCTGCCTCACAGGGTTAGTGACAATAAACCTGTTTGCAATGGGGGTTGAATAATTTTGGTTGCAACTGTATATATACACTATGGACAGTATATGGACAGCTGTTGAAAAGTTTGGGGTCACCTAGAAATGTGCTTGTTTATTAAAGGAAAGCAAATGGAGGATTCTTCGACAAAAGCAAAATTAGAGGACACAATTATCAAAATCAATTAAAAATAATTATTTCTAACCTTGTCAGTGACTATATTTCCTATTCATTTAGCTGCTTTTCCTATTCATATTTGTTTTCATGGAAAACATAAACATTCCTAAGTGACCCCAAAATTTTGAATGGTTGTGTGTATGTGTGTGTGTGTCTCTCTCTGTGTATGTGTTTGTGTGTGTGTGTATGTGTGTGTGTGTGTGTGTGCATACAAAAAGCACTTCTTACTACACACAAAACAATGGCAATGATCTGTCCTGGGATGGAGACTGACGAGGCTTAAGTACACCCTCAAAAACATGCATCCAACCAATCCTCTTGCACAAGGCCGGAGCAGGTGTGGACAAAATGTGATCATCCAGTAGCAAGCCGGAATGTGACGCATGCAGTAGGCAAGTCCTAAAGAAAGGGGAGGAGACAAATACCACCACCGGCACGGACACACAAATGGCACATAGAGAAAATAGAAATACATTGGAGCCTGCAGACTGAACTTGGCTTGTCGTGTCAGCAAATTGGGCATGAGCAGAACTTGGCTGTCCATGTCGGCAGACTCGGGCGTGATCAGAACTTGGCCGTCCATGTCGGCAGACTCGGGCGTGAGCAGAACTTGGCTGTCGGAGTCGGCAGACTTGGGCGTTAGCAGAACTTGGCCGTCCGTGTCGGCAGACTCGGGCGTGAGCAGAACTTGGCCATCAGTGCCGGCAGACTCAGGCTTGAGCAGAACTTGGCTGTCACTATCGGCAGACTTGGGCATGAGCAGAACTTGGTTGTCTCTGTCGGCAGACTGGGACGTGAGCAGAGCTTGGTTGTCCATGTCAACAGACACTTGGTTGTGCCTGTCAGCAGATGTGGATGTGAGCAGGGCTTGGTTGTCTGTGTCAACAGACACTTGGATGTGCATGTCAGCAGATGTGGACTTGAGCAGAGCTTGGCTGTCTTCATCAGCTAACTTGGAAATGAACAGAACTTTGTCAGCATTGTCAGTAGAGTTGGGCTTGGGCAGAACTTGGTCTGTAATGTCGGCTGACTTGGATGTGAGCAGGGCTTGGTTGTGCGTGTTATCAGACGCTTGGGACAGTAACTGGGCTTGGGAGGTCACCTCATTGACCTCTAGCAGGAACTTGGTCTCATACTGGAGTTCTAGAACTGAGACCCCCTCATCGGCCTCATGTTCAAAATTGAGATCTGAAGTTGACATGTTGACCTGTGGCTGGAGCTTGGGTGCTGAGACCTCTTGATGGGTCTCACGGTGGACCTCTGAGGTCACCACGTGGACCTCTAGCTGGAGCTGGGCAGGTGAAGCCTCCTCGTGGGTCTCAGGTTCTAGCTCTGATTCTGAGGTTGACATGTTGACCTCTGGCTGGAGCTCGGGTGCTGAGACCTCTTGATGGGTTTCACAGTGGAGCTATGAGGTCACCACGTTGACCTCTGGCTGGAGCTGGGCAGGTGAAACCTACTCGTGGGTCTCAGGTTCTAGCTCTGGTTCTGAGGTTGACACATTGGCCTCTGGCTGTAGTTCGGGTGCTGAGACCTCCTCGTAGGCCTCAGGCTGGTGCTCTGATGCTGAGACCTTCCTGTAGGTCTCGTGCTGGAGTTCTGGTGCTGGAGCCTCCCTGTTGACCTCTACCTGGAGCTTGGCAGGTGAGCCCAACTCGTGCGTCTCAGGTTCGAGCTCTGAAGTTACCAGGCTTACCTCCGGCTGGGGCTTTGATGCTGGGGCCTCCCTGATGACCTCTAGCTGGAGCTCGGCAGATGAGCCCACCTCGTGGGTCTAAGGTTTGAGCTCTAAGGTTGCCAGATTAACCTCCGACTGGGGCTCTGAAGCTGGGGCTTGACAGGACAGGACCATATGACAGGACCATAACAGAGTACACGTGTTTGAAATGTCAACAAAGTCAACATCGGGCTTGCCGGTGCTCGCGCATTCACGCTAGAGCACGCTGCTTCAAAAGAGAGATCATGACAGAACCCCCACCCAAAGGCGCTACTCCCGGAGCGCCATGAAACATCCCCAACCATCCGCAGTCCCAGCCCCCTGGGCAGAATGTCCCAAGCAGAGCCAGAGCGGGTTGTCCACCAATCGTAGGGTTGGCGGTTCGATTCCCGGCCCGGATGACTCCACATGCCGAAGTGTCCTTGGGCAAGACACTGAAACCTGAGTTGCCGATGGCCGATGGCAAGCTAGCACCTTTCATGGCTACCATTGGTGTGTGTGTGCGCATGTGTGTGTGTGTGCGCATGTGTGTGTGTGCGTGCGTGCGCGTGCTGTGTGTGTTAATGGGTGAATGAGACACAGTGTAAAGCGCTATATAAGTGCACCATATATATATATATCAGCCAAAAAGCTAACAGATCATCTATATTACTGACAAAATCATCTACATTACTGACCTTGAGTCAACCTTGAGTATGTCTGCATGTCTGACTCTGCCTCTTCTTGCTCTGTTTGCTTTTTGTCTGATGAGCAATTAACCCCCTTTCAGACAGCTTTATAATATGCATCATGCAGTCATTAATGTATTGTGGGAAAAAATATATATTTTACAGTTTGTATGCTGGAAAATTAATCAACTATTCTTGCTTGAAATTTTTACCTTTTGGATCCACCAGGAATCCCATGAGAACCCCATCTGTTTTATCTTACTGGTACTCATACTTTTTAATGGTCTGGTCACTCCTTGGTCACACTGTCTTTCTCCTGCCTGTGTTAGTCAAATCATTTAAAATTAACCAACCTAACAATTACACAACCATTTGAGTTGTGGGTGTGTGTCTGGATTTCTATTTGGCTGATAGCTGGCTTAGTATGTAGCTAGTAGCTAGCTACAGTGCCTTGCGAAAGTATTTGGCCCACTTGAACTGTTCGACCTTTAGCCACGTTTCAGGCCTCAAACATAAAGATATAAAACTGTAATTTTTTGTGAAGAATCAACAACAGGTGGGACACAAGCATGAATTATGTTTGAGGCCTGAAACGTGGCAAAAGTTCGAACAGTTCAAGGGGGCCGAATACTTTCGCAAGGCACTGTAGTAGCTGCACATCACCTTCAACCATCATAACTCATCTTTCTCTCTCTGCTAGCTAGCTTGTTAGACCAGCTGGCTAGCTGATAACGACATAGCTGGCTAGCAAACAGTTTAGTAGAAAACTTTCCATTCAATTCAAGAAAACTGGAATTATCGTTATCTTTTCCAAGTAGATAAAATAACACTAGTTTGTTCCAAAATTTGTTACATTGTTTAGGTCTCTGCTCCTAACAATGTTCACTTGCATTCGGTTGTTGACTAGTTGTCACCACAAGCATGGTCATTCTGAGCAAGTTAGCGAGTGAGTGTCATGTCAACTTGCAACAGATTGAATCCCACCTTGCTTCCCTCGTGGATCACCAGCTCTGTACTTGGCTCTCACACTACCTATCTGAGTTCAAGCCCTGTACTCGACAACCCTTAAGCCTGCTCTTGCTCAGGCCATTGGCTGAGTATCTGACCCTCACACTGCGAATCTAAGTTCAAATCCTGACCTTGACCACTCTATTAAACGCACCTCTCTCACACGCCTTCATTCCCTCACGTTCTTTAATAAAACTCATTTTCACTTTAGATCCCAATGTCTTTGTTTTGCATTTGGGTCCCCACGTCTCTGTCTCCATAACATCTGTAGTATTTAAGTCAGGAAAATACTGTCTTATCCTTGCTTCTGTGCATTTCTGTACCAAAATATGCAGAAAATGTTTGATTGTCAGAGTCCCTTTTGTGCATGAATGAAGTGCATTAATGAAATTAGAAAACGGATAAAAATAGTCCTATACATTTATACCTTATATGAAATCTTCACCTGAACCATAACATGTGATCTGGGTGACATGCATCAAAACCCAATGTAAAATAATTGGAATCTATATAGACCTCATTTTAAATTAACCTTCATCCTTTACATAGCTTTTTATTACATATCCCTTTACATTGCTTGTAATTATATATTTTTTCATCCCTGTCTTTAGCCTGATATCTGATGACGTATGAGGCATTTAATTGGTGGAAAAAGGGGGAAAGGCAAGTAAGCAAAAGTTAATGAGAAAAGGGAAAAGGTAGGAACAAAGGCAGGAAAGTGGTAATCTATGAAATATTTACACTTTTAAAAAAAAGAAGAAATCACTTTTAAACACTGAGTTTGCCCCCCCGGTGTTCAATAACATACTTAATATTGAGAAGATGAGACTCAGTTTGCTACTGAATCAAAGGTTGTCAGTTCATATTGCAACACCATGTTTAGGTCCTTGAGCTAGACCCTTGACCTTAAGTCGCTTTGGATAGAATTGTCAGCCTCAAATATGTTTACCTCATATACACTATATAATATCACTGAAACTTAAAGTAATACAATTCATCAGAATCTTCAAAATTATTTTTTTAACGCCTATTCAAATCAATATCCATGAAATTACTTCCTGCATATTTCTGCAACTCTTTCACCATTCAGATCTGACGCCTGCACCATTTAAGACCCCACACTGGGATTTCTTCTCATGTCAGAATCCAGCAAGTGCACCGACTATCTTTAATTCAGTGTTTGTGTGCCTGTGTGTGCGTTTGTGTGCACATGTGTGCGAGACACAGCGGCTTTGACATTGATGTCTTATCAGCCTCTGGCAGAGCCGTGGAATGGAGCGGTAATTCAAACCATAAGCGGTGCTGTTTATTTCCTCACAGACCTGAATATAATATAATGTTGCATTTCTTTCCTTCGGTTGAGCAGAGGCCTGAATGCTAGTCTGAACTACAAAGACTTTTGGGAAGAGTTCAAAGAAGCGAAACTGGGAAAAACATTGAGCCAGCATTAATGGGTGAAGAAAATATCTGAATTTATGATATCAGTAAGAAGTGTAAGTGTATATCTGTTAATGGGTGGCTGGAGGAAACTGATCAGCAGTGAACAGATTCTCTTAAGCTTTTACAGTGGTGTGAAAAAGTGTTTGCCCCCTTCCTCATTTCCTGTTCCTTTGCATGTTTGTCACACTTAAGTGTTT
>JAFFST010052245.1:60016-82271 GCA_022414735.1 Noturus placidus
CATTTTGTGTTTACTTGTGTTGTCCTTGACTATTGTTTAAATTGGTTTGATGTGCCGAAACACTTAAGTGTGACAAACATGCAAAGGAACAGGAAATGAGGAAGGGGGCAAACACTTTTTCACACCACTGTACATCTAAACTACAGCTAATTATGCATCGCTAGTTAATGACCTAGCAACAGATCTATTTGGACCTGCTACAGAAATTAAGATTTCAAGTCATTACATCGTCATCACACCTCCAGGGTTGAGGGTTTGATTCCTGCTGCGGCCCTGTGTGTGCGGAATTTGCACGATCTTTGCAAACTCTTTCCAGAGTGTCCCCCGCCTTGTGCACCATGCTCCCTGGGATAGGCTCCAGGTTCCCTGCAACCCAGTAAGGATAAGCAGTACAGAAAATGGATGGCTAGATGGATTTAATTAGCGCTGAGAAGAACTTGGAAAGGCCCTGAGTGATATTTGGTTTCTCCAGTGTTCTCCAAACTCGCATCATTTTATATTTGTGTTTTGGCAGGAATACTGAAATCAAGTGAAGAGCTTTAGGCTCTCTCTTTCAGTACAAACCCGAAACATTCCTCATGATACCTGTAGAGTCTTATTTTCAAAAGCAACATGTTAGAAGAACTGAGTGAGGGACTAAAAGGAAGATTCCTGCTTTGAGATCAAATGTCAGGTCACCTTGAAAAGAATAAATAATATATAATAATAAATAATGTAGTAACAAGCAAAAATAAGAAGCTGTCTGTATCATGACAGACCCTCCAATATGCCCCCAACTTCCTAACAAGCCAGGATGGTAACACTTTACAATACAATTCAATGAATCATGCAGGGGCTGAAGCAGAATTTAATGAGTAGTACTATATTCCCTAGTACTATAGTATTTAGTCAATACTATTGGCTTCTAATGAATATGGGGGTAATTACTCAGTAAGTAACAATAAAGTAATAGTTTGATAGTTCTAAGCAATAATTACAGAATCGTATATCAGTGTATTTATTGCTTATTTCACAACAAACCACCAAACCATTAATTTATTATTAATTACTGAGGAATTACTCAGTATTCATTAGTAGTTATATGTAGTGACTTTGGTGCTAATATAGTACTATGCATTTGTTTCTGCTTAGTCTCCTCATAGTTGCCCATGAGTTCTTGAGGTGTGTGTGTGTGTGTGTGTGTGTGTGTGTGTGTGTGTGCGAGCGAGCATGCATGCATGTGTGTGTATCTCCAGTAGATTTCATGAAGGACATTTTCTTTGTATCTGATAGCAGTTGTGCTTGTGCTGTGAAGTTTCTTAACTCAACAAGCCTCTCTTTAATCATCTTTCAGATATTCAGCCTTAAACACTCCAAAGAGCTTTAATCAAACAAACAAAGCCTTGCATCTGTACATTTTAAATGTCATGAGAGACTAAAGAGTCTCTCTAGAGACATTAAAACTTCAGTCATGAAACAGAGTTTGTTATTTTAACTTGACTGACAAGAGCTTCTCTTCATTCTCAATGATGCATCTCAGGAGCTTTAGTAAAAAAACTAAAGTGAATGACACTTTTGTCCTTCCCCTGTTGTCAGGTAACTATTGTCAAGACTTCAAGCTTCTTTTTAATACATCTTTCCTCTGTTATTGCTAGTATTTTAAGGTGTGGGATATTTTATCAAAATAAAAATGATGGAAAGTGTGCACAGATTTTCAGCTGTAAGCCTCATCTTTAGAAGCTTGTTGCTATGGTTACCTTTCTCCAAGACATCTTGAGCTGACCCGTTATATTTCTTTTCAGTAATGGCTACGGCGGTTGGCCAATTTCCTTTATTTTAGATAAACATTTTTGTAATTCTGTGGCAGCCAAATAGTATTACAGTTCAGAACAGTTTTATTAAAATATGATGGAACTAACCATTTATTTTTAATTCTTGGCACTTACCTTTTAAAGCATGCTTTGCATAATTTGAAGTACTTTATCATTTGTATAGTCCGGTGGTTCTCCAAGTCCATAGACTGCTAGGGGTCCGTGAAGCATAGACAGGGGGTCGGTGATTTTCTAATTTTGTTAGAGTGGTGAAAATATCAACCCACACAAGTATACATAAATGTAAGTTTTTATTATTATATTTATTATTGAGTTCTTACAGTTTTATACATTTTTTAATAGTTCATATTAATATTATATTAAATCTGTACTGAGGAGAATTTATTTAGCAGTTTTGCTGGCTACAAAAAACTTGGAGAGCCCTTGCTGTAGTCAGTTCAATAGTAATTGTGTATTGGTAGCTCTGATAGTAGTTTTGACTGTAACATAAAAGGAGGGTTTATATTAAGGCACATGTTCTAATACATTCATATAGTATCAAATCATACACAAAATCTACAGCTAATAATAATAAATGATAAATAATCAACAAAAACAACTTAATCACTGGTTTGGTAAAGGAGACAAATACGTAAACTGTTATCATTTTTTTCAAGTCTTGGTGTCTGCACTTTGTAACAGTCTTCATGACAGAGGAGTTTACACTTTCCAGGTTCTCAGTCACAAAGCAAAAAGCATTTTTTCTCTTATTAACTTCAAGAGAGAGAAAACAAGAGAGTGTATGTGTGTGTGTGTGTGTGTGTGTGTGTGTGTGTGTACGCGTGTGTGTATATATTTTTTCCAAAACATTAAATGCAAATATAAACTATTAAAATGCACAATATTTTGTTCATTAATAATCACCAAATCACTGTGGTATAAGTGGAATAACACACTTTGGGCTGTGCTGTTATATGAAAATAGTCCACATCATTATGGTAACAGCTTCGCATCCGGATGCATCATACCACCCTGGCATGGATTATTTTTGCATATCGGCATGGTGTGTCATGTGTTATTCCTTACTTATTGAGAATAACACACTGTCTCTAACCAGTTTCTGTGTGTGTGAGAGTGTGTATGTGTGTGTGTGTGTGTGTGTGTGTTATCAGGACTGATGCGTACCTTTCCGCTGATTACAATGGTAGTTTTTAATATTCTCGTCCACTACTTCTTATGAGCTTACAGTCTGAAGCCAGTAAATATTCAATCCTCTTTTCAGGCAAAGGGTTTTTTTTTTTAGTTAAAAAAAAGTTTTATTATTTATTTATTTAATGATTTTTACCAAGCTTAGATTTGCATCTCACCACTCCGACACTGTAGCACTTTTCAAAGTCAGGAGCAATTATGATAATTATTGCCATACTTTACATGAGGAAAAACCAGTTTGAAGCACTTTGAAATCCTTCTAATTAGGACATATCCATAAAAGGTTTCAGAAAACATTTTAGTGCACACCACATTTCCCTCAAGGTTCATGTATTATGTGCTGTGATGGTAATGTACTCCCATTTTCCCCATAAAATCTACAATTTGAATGATATAACTTTATGTTGTCTGATATCTACATTTAGTCGAACGGATTTTGTGCAGGAGTAACAAACCCGTCAAGATTTTTCCAAAGATATGTCTTGTAGGAAAACACACATAACCCATGACCAAAAGAATCTGCAGTTGTAGCCACAGGAAATCTGAGTCATCAGAAACAAACTTTTAACAGAAGTAACTTATATTACTGTTCTAAAACTCTAAGTAACTACACTGTTTTGCCATGAAAACCTCATTTAGTGTAAGTTTTCTGCTCATGTACATGATTAACTCTGCATAGTTTGCTAATTAGCGACTGGAATTAATGCTAATGCTAATAATAATGCTAGGCAGTAGCAAAAATAACAAAAAAACAAGCTAACTTAGGTAAATATACCAGTTAACTTTAGAAAATGAGCAAAACGTATATCAACATGCTTTTTCAAATTAGATGGAGTATTTGCTTACTCTAGCATATTGAAACATTTTGCTGAGGTAGGGCCAGGGGTGCTCATCCTTTTGGCTTATACAGTACCTATTTAGATGCACGCTGATAGCTATAGGTGTAGATAACTACATTTTGTAGCATGAGAAGGTCAACATGTATGATGAACTGGCATGATTCTTGATAGTGCTTTTCTAAAATGTGCAGTACATAGTACACAATCATTGGATGGATGAGAGAAGAAGAGACCTTCGAGTACATTGAAGGTCTAAATAAAACTTATGGAGTAAAAAGTATGGTTGGGGGATATAATTAATTTTGAGTACAAGTATTAAATTTCAATAATACTATTTTCTACCCCGCTTGTGTTAAACTAGTAGACAGAAAATTAATCTAACCAACATGGCTGCTGATAAGCTAAGCTGCGTCTTAATTAAATCACATCCTTTGTTCTACTACTTATAGACCTTTGGACAAGCTGTCCTCTTCTGTTCTCTGACTGTTTAATGCAAGCACTGTTTAATGCAATCCTGTTAAGTCCTACTAAGATAGGAACAGCGAAGACAAATCAAACCTACAAAAAACACACAATGCCAGTGTACAGATGATTGATGAGACCTGGGAATGACCACTGGTGATGTAATTAAGTAATCGTTTGTATTATGCATATATGGAATATAATACAATGGGGAGTGCTGTCAGCGGAAAATAATCGAAGCCACTGTGCTGTGCTACGGCTTCACGGGAAGCAGCTGAACAACACATTGGTGCATTTTTTCTAGAAACACATCTGACCTTTGACAATACAATACTCTGACATTGGAGTCTCCTTCCAAAAATGTTAAAGAAATGTTTTGTTACAGAAAGCTTTACCATATCAACAATGATGTATTTTTCTTTGTTAAATGACAATTTAAATTATTTATTATCAGTCTTAGATGATGTGGAATGTCTGTCCATCTAAGTACTAGTGAATGAGCTGTTAAACAAGAACCTATTAGAATGAGAGCATTTATGTTACAGCAGGAACTTCAGTCAGAGACGTACTGTTATAGAAAATCTGCAACTTCTGATTCGGGAATTCAGTAGTTATATTACTATGACACTATATCACTATTAAAACATTTGGCCAAAAAACAAAAATTGTCATTGGCGTCACTTTTCTCAATACCTAAAAATCATAGGAAATATATAACCACATATATAAAAAAAAGTTTTTGATAACCTGACTGCTTTTCATTATTTCCATACTTTTAATTACAGCCATTAGCCAACAAAGCTGGCATTGTGTAGTGTGAATCAATAATACATTAGTTTTTCTGTACATGTAGTTTTTCCTTCCTCCTACTCAGGTCACAAAGAAAGCAATGCAGAGAAGCCAGTTCACAACTGTGTAAAAATGTACTTTTCATGCAGGACCTTGCAGGAAAGAAAAAGGAGAGATTTCAATAGTTTAAAATACGGAAAGACAGAGCTGATAAATATGGACTTATGACATTACACATTTAAAAGTTTTACAAGGGAAAAGTCTCTTAGAAGTCTCTTTGGCTATTTTCTCTCTCTCTCCATTTCCCCTCATGGAAACTCAAATTGGTCTGTGCAGTTTGACTAAAAATGGAGATAATATTGTTTATTTCTTCCATAAACCTTTGTACTTAAACACATTTTTCTAAGCCCTTGTTACGGACTATGTGAAATTAAGACCTAGCAACAGTTTTAAGTGGAAATCAAAATCAATATAACTAAAACAGGTGGAATCATTTAATAAAAACTTTAAATGTTTTCACATTGTACACTTATGCATCACAGAGTTTTAAAATAGCTTTGGAGATTTTTGTGAAGTGTGCACTGGAGTAATCCTGCTGAGGGGAAAAAAAAAATCACTTTTACAGCATTGCTGCTTCTCTGTTAATTCAGTGAGGGGTTGCCTTTCTTTTCCTGAGGAATTCTAGACATTGGGGTAACTAGTGAACATTAGTTAGTGTGGATCATTTCTTTCTGTAATTTATAGAATTTATATACACACATTTATAGGAAACTAAGAACTGATGCCTGGTGCTCTGTTTGTATGACCTTGATTCCAAATGGTCAGGCCTCCATTTTGTAAAACTCATTCTCTAGCCATTCTCATCAAGCTGATCTCATCAAGAGTGCCTTTCTCATCAAGAGTGATCCTGGTTGGCCCATGGTCATTCACTCAATTGTAGAACCATGGCTACATATGTAACTTTTTGCGCTATTTCATCTCTCCTAACTACCAGAGGCAGTAAATGTCACCTTCTTTTACATAGACCTTCCAACAAAGTCACAAAGTGATGTACAATATACAGCCATGATTGGCTTTCTTCTTCTTGCCTTGTGCACATGCCAGACCTTTGGAACTATCGGCATTACAGCTTGTGACTACAGGTTCCTTGTCCTACAAACCTGATGACAGACTCCTATCTTGTATTCATCAATTTCTGATGTCCAGTCCAGTGTCACAGAAAAAAAAAGTTTGCATACAACTTACCAGCTGCACCTTCTGTACATCTTTATTGTGACTGATACTTGGCAAAGAGTGAACAAAAGGAAATACTTCACTAGTTCCAAAGACTTATCTAAGGTTTATCTTTATCTTTCAGCTCTTCTATTACTTGACCTTAGTTCCACTTTTGATACTGTCTGTCATGACTTACTTCTCAGATATTGGTGTCATGGGTACTGCTCTTTCCTGGCTTACTTCTCATTAATGGCTTTAACCTCATGGATAGAAAGTTTTACATTTCTGTGGAGAATTGCCTATTGCCTATTGTATCTTTGAAATTAGGTGTGCCTCAGGGATCGGTCCTTGGACCTCTAGTATTCATTATATATACGTTTTTGGTCAACGTATTCACCTCCATGGTTTCAGTTACCACTGTTATGCTGATGCCATTCAAATCTATACAGCTTGTAGATCCGCCCCCACTCTCCAAACCAGTCCACTATTAGCATGTATAAATGGAATAAAAGGATGGCTGAACTCAAGTTTTTTCAAACTGAACATGGACAAAACTGAGATCATTATTATTGAAACACCAACACTTCTTAAAAATATCCTTTATGACCTTAACTGTTACATTGATAGTACTCTCATTAAACCATCTATTACTGTAAAAAATTTAAGCATCATTTTTGAGCCCTCCCTCACCTTTGAAGCTCATATAAACTCCATTTCTAAAATTGGATTCGTTCACTAAAATGGATTCATCACATAGCTTGCCTCTGTCCCTTAATTAGCCTCAAAGATTCTGAAACACTGGTTCATGCATTTATATCCTCACGTCTTGATTATAGCAATGCACTTCTCATTGGTTTACCTGCTAATTCTATTGCTGGGTTGTAATATATTCAAAACTCTGCCGCTAGACTTCTTACACATACCAAGCACTCAGCTCACATTACTCCAATCCTGTCTGAACTGGATTGGCTATCGAGTTTTGTTCCGCATTAAATATAAAATAATCCAGCTTACATTTATATCACTTCACGGTTTGGCACCTTGCTATCTTAGTGCACTGCTTCTTCCCTACAACCCGACCCACTCTCTCAGGTCCTCTGGGCTCGGACTCCTCTCTGCCCCTAGATCTAATCTCTCTACCATGGGTGGCAAGTCTTTAAGTGTAGTAGCACCCAAAATCTGGAATTCTGACTCTTTGCAGCATCACATCCATCTCAGATCTGTTTTCTCAGTGTTATTTCTCCTAATGTGTTACTATGGATTTTCTCTCAATAACTCTACTATCTGTACTGTGTTTTTAATTTTCTGTGTATGATTGTTCATTATTTTTCACATTTTGTGTTTGTCCATGATTGTTCATTGTTTACGTATTATTGTATTGCTATTGTAAAGTGTCTTTGAGCTCTGGAAAGGCACTATATATATATATATATATATATATATATATATATATATATATATATATATATATATTATAATTATTATTAACATGCTAATTTTAAGACTAGCATGTAAGACATAGCATGTAATACATAATGAACAAAATTCTATGCATGTGATCTTGTAACCTGACTGGGAATATTTTACTTATTACACTTATTTACTTATTTTAATGGGTTTTATTTATGTTCAGTAATAAAATAAAATGAAATTCAAATGCATTCCTCATTATTTTTCTGACATGCAATGTAATTTGTAGACGTGAAAAAGAAAACACATCACTACCAGAACTCTGGATACCAAGGTGTTGCATAATTCTAAATTTAGTTGAATATGTTATACAATAAGCTTTTAGTCACATTCACCCTTAGACTACCAGGTCATAGCCAGTTGCTAGGGGATAGGTCTCAAGAAGTTGATGTGCTTAACTTTGCAGTACAACTTTTTTCATTTTTCCATTTTCAACTTGTATATGATTGTATGCCATTCTTGTAGGAATGCCTAAAAGGAATCAAACCATGTCAAAGCAGTGACAGGGTTCTGTGGGTAATGTGTGATGAATATGTATGATGATGCCAGAATGCTGGAAATATTTGAATAATCCTCTCAAACTTGGTGTATGACACTAAAGCGTGAGATAAGTTGCAAACAGACTGGGGTTCTTCATGTCGCGTCAAGGTATTTATGGACGAGTAAAGTGGAAGGCTTCTTCTTTTAGGTCCACCCACTGCTCTCTCTCTCTCTCTCTCTCTCTCTCTCACACACACACACACACACACACACACACACACACACACACACACACACACACACAGAGAGAGCAGGCTAAATGTCAAGTGCCTGCTGTGTAACATTTACCCAAGCTTAGGCTAGAGACACCTCTGTGGTTTTACCAAAAAGCAGATAAAAGGAAAATGATTTTCATCATTCTGCCATAATATCTGGTAAACTGCTCTTGGTTTTTGTCTAGACAATACGTATAACATTTATCATTAATAAATAAAACTTACACTATTTACAGTCATTTATAACTTAATAACTTGAAATACTTTTCGGAAATACTCAATAAACAGAACATATGTAATTACCTAAAACATAACTAATTACATACTTGACTTGACAAATGTGTTGTAAGCATAAAGAGAAAAGTACAAGAGTAAAGGCTTACGTCACTTCTAGCCTCACTGGAAACTCAGCATTTCATGATCCTCAATGAATCACCTCATAACTTGCATTTCCCAGGATCCCCAGCTAACCATTGAATAACATTGCCAGTCCACTGATTCTCATGTTCTGTGCAAACTCTTGCTTCTGTTTTCTGTCAGAGATTAGTCTGAACATTTTGTTCTTATGGACAGTCTGCTTTTAGTTTAGTTTTGTGTAGTTTATTATTTTGCTCTAAAAGGATATATCCAACAAGAGTGCAGACAAAAAAGAGCAGTGTTGGTGAGTAGTAGTGAAATAGACATGAATAAAACAGTTATGGATTAAATAACTCCTTTTTATTACTTGTAAAAATGGACAGGAAGAGAGTTTAAAATGAAGAATAAAGAATAAATTGGTAGGACCAGCAATAGTGATCAGTAAGTGGTTGTTGGAAACAAAGATAATCTGTGATTGGTCATTAGATACATTGGAGCAATGGTGATCAGTGATTGGTTGCTTAGAACAATGGTGATCAGTGTTTGGTTGTTGGGAACAATGGTGATCGGTGATTGATTGTTTCGAACAACGGCGATCAGTGATTGGTCATTGGTAACCATGGTGACCAGTGATTGGTTTTTTGTAACAATGGTGATCAGTGATTGGTAGTTGGGAACAATGGTAATCGCTGATTTGTTGGAAATAATGGTGATCATTGATTGGCTGTTGGGAATACTGGTGATCATTCATTCGCAATACAACAGTGATCAGTGATTGGTTGTTTTGAAAAGTGATTGGTAACCATTGTCATCAGTGTTTGGGTGGTTCAAACTATGGTGATAAGTGATTGGTTGTTTGGAGCGATGGTGATCAGTAATTGTTTGTTCGGAATAATGGGGATCATTGATTGGCTACTGGGAATAAAGGTAATCTGGGATTGATCATTGGGAACAACGGTGATCAGTGATTGGTTGTTTTGAGCAATCTTGGTCAGTGATTAGTCATTGGTAACAATGGTGATCAGTGTTTGATTATTTGGTAACCAAGATGATCAGTGATTGGTTGTTCGTAACAGTGGTGATAAGTGATTGTTTGTTGGGAACAAAGGTGATCAGTGATTGGTCTTTGGGAACATCAGCACGCATAAGCAAAACTTGGTCACTTGTATCGAGTGCAGGACAGTTGCTGACATCTGCTCCAAAAGTCACTACTGTAGATGTGTTGCTAGACACTTTTTTTGCTGAAAAAATTCAAATCTGGCAACAAAGTTGCTAAGCATATCAAACAACCACACCTCTTGATAATTTTTCATTCTCTAACCTATTTCCTTTTCACAATAAGCCACTCTTCACCAGGTGCTGGTCATGAAAATATTACAAATGTAATGGTGATATCTTATGGCTTTGTAAAACCATTGATCATGAAAATAGCAGTGCTACTATCAATTTAAATTAGCTTATTTTCTGTCCTGAATTTGAAAAAAAAAATTACTACTGCTAATATTAAACTACTAATAAAATTTTAATATACATGCAGGAAGGAGCTTATAGCCTTAAACAAGACTGTAAAATGCTTTATGATTAATATGCTGGAACATTTCCCAACATGGTCAATTTATAGAAAAGTCTTCACACAGCTTTAAACTAGCTTTATGTAACGTGTGATGTGTCATTTCAGTGGGTGTATCTACTGCTGAGCAGGGGCCAGAGGGAAGTGGGACGGATTTGAGTGATTAATCTGTCAGGCGTTAAACGTATTTAGGTTATACGTCTTCCCAATCAGCAGGCTACGACACTGCATTAATATAGTCTGACTAAAGCGTAGCACATAACCCTGAAATGATTAGCGTGATAATGGCATTATGAAACCTCCTTCCATAGAGCACAACTTTTTGTTAATTGGCCCTAATAAGCTGAGATTGCCAAGATCGATGAGATCAACCTAGTTTCCTGCAGCATGAAGCTGAAAAAGGCATTCAGTGCATTTACTGGCCAGGGTTTACTGTGGGAAATGGTCTGCTTATGTATAGCTAAATATGGTTTAATGAGAGAATGAGGCATCTCATGGTAGAATTACTCATTCAGCTGTGTCAGGAAGTGTTGCTGAGCCTGCTTTTATCCTCTTAACACAGAACACAGAGATCTTCTGCCATCTGCGAGGAGCACTGTCACACCTCTAAAATAAGACATGGGAAAGTCACTAGAATATCTCCACAATTGCTTTTATGCCAGGTTCTATTTAATTGAAAGTTTAGACGCATTTGGCAGACGTTGTTCTGGACAGCAGTTCTTACCTTCTTTTGTTACCTTTGCCACTTGCTTCTCTTTTGGAAGCTTTTCTGAGGGTTGATGATGAAAATGTGTCATTTTGCAGGCAGATGTTATGCTTCCATGTTAACATGAAAGAGAGATGAGTAGGCTTTTAAAACTGTCTGCCTGAAATAATCCCAAAACCCTAAAGTAAAAACAGAGAATTTTAAAATTAATATTACATACATGTATTACCACGGTTTTGCCTTGTGTTATACACCAGTATTTTATCCAGTCACTATAATCAAGTAAAGTGATACTTAAATGAATATTTATTCATAATACGGCAAAATTTTACTCCATTAAATACAAGTAAATTACACTAAAGTCTACACACTTAAAAGCACTCAAATAATAAAAAAAATTAAAGGATTATTTTCTTCTTTTTCTCACACCTGCAAATTAATAATAATTTTAATCACTCAATATATGTGAAAATCCACACAAATCTGTAGCCTACGGATCACCTGTACACCTGCTAATTCATGAAATACTCTAATCAGTCAATCATATGAAAGCATCATAAGAAACATCATAATGGGAAAAAATATAATCTCAATAGCTATGCTTCCATCCATGTATTTTTATGTGAATTTTGCGATATTGCATAAAAAAATCTGGATGGAAATACCAGGTGCAAATAAAATCTCCAAAATGTGCTCCATTGAGGCGGATAATTTTTTTCATCCTATAAGAAGACATGCGCAAAAACTGAAATGAGGAAAATAAATGTGGAAAGACATTTACCGAAAATTTCCTCGCATCAAAAAAGTCATGTGAATTTGCTTCAACAAATAATGTGATTAGATAATTGGCTCAGAAAAGCAGACCAGTCTCATTGTACAACATCTCAAATGTTGTTTTTGTTTTGATATGTTGTGCCAGTTTACCCTGAAATGATAATTTTTTCCTCTTGAGCAAATGGGATAGAAATGGTGCTTTATTCACAAATGTTTTATGGGATTTTCCTATTTTTGCATGTTGGTGCCAGATGGGCTGGTTTTTGAAATTTAGAAACTACTGATCTCTGTTGTGTCTAAAATTTAGCCTATTTACCCAAAATTACCCAAAGACACTTAGAAATTATTCTAGGAAGAAATACTCACATATTCAGTTGCAGACTGAAGAACAAATAAGAAAACAGGCCAGTAGGTGAGGAAAAAAAGCAAGGGTCCATTTTATTCGTTCCGTTCAACCCCCCGGAATTCACACGAATGAGAGCTCTCAGTCATGATCCCAATCAGTACAGATACGGGAGCTCTTATATACCTGATAAACACCTTATCGCAATCCCATAGTTTTAAGATCTAGCAGGCTGAAATACCATAGAAAGGTAAACAAACTCAAATTCATAACAAACTGAGGCCTTAATCACGTGAGTGCACTTCGACCCAGTTCTTTTGGTATCTCTGGTTTATTTATTTAATTGCTCTACATTTCTGTTTTAAATATGGTTATACCGATTCCATACTTCATGATATCCATTTATTATCTTTATAATATTTTATATTCTTATTACCATTCTTAATGTTTTAATTTTCCTTCTGTATGTGTGTGTTCCATGGTTATGCACATTTGTCCTTGAGTGTGTTGACTCATTTACACAGATGGATGATGTCACTTTCTCTTCTTTGAGCTCTGAACTGAACCTCATATGCTGGTCATGCTTGGTCAGTTTGTCTGTGACCCTTATCTTTATTTTATGTATATTTTATATACATCATCTCCTTTGATTTTCTCATTGGATCTCTAGAATTTACACAGAATAGTAAACAGGTGGAAACACCTACAGGTGGAATGAACTTCCAACCACAATCAGGACTGCAGATTCACTCACCATCTTCAAGAAACAGCTAAAGACCCACCTCTTCCGTCAACACCTAACCATCTCATAAAAAAAAAAAAAAAATTGCACTTACACCTCTACTCTGCGCACGTTGCTTCTTCTAGTACTCAATTAATAGATCTTGTATAGTAGCACTACTTGTATTGTTCTCTGCTTGATATCACTTTGCTTGTATCTCTGATTTGTAAGTCGCTTTGGATAAAAGCGTCTGCTAAGTGAATAAATGTAAATGTAAATGTAGGTGGAATTGCCTTGTTGATGAGAGAGGTCAGAGAAAAATGGCCATACTGGTTTGAGCTGACAGAAAGGCTAACTCAAATAAATACTCTTTCCAAACGTGATGAGCCAAAAAGCATCTCAGAACACACAGCATGCTGAAACTTTAAGCTACTGGGCCACAATAGCAATAAAACATATTGGGTTCCATTCCTCTCAACAAAAACAGGAATCACAGGCTCACAGAAACTGGACAGCTGAAGATTGGAAAAAGACCATGTGACCAATTTTTCCAATTTTCAACTGTTCAGTTTTAGTTAGTGATGTCTGGATTAATCAGAATCATGTTTACAAGACAATAGAAAGAATAAAGAACAAGAAACTTGGCATATACAAGACCTGCTGAATGAGACAACATCCCAAAATGTATGAATTATTAAATGTTCACTCCATCAATTAAATGTGCTTCCTTCAAATAATGAATAGTCTATATTTTACATTAATAGCTACATTCATGCATTTCATATACAGTGTTTTTGCTTTTTACATTGTGCTTGGTCTTAAGTACTCCCTTTCACTGGTGGGCTAGCTGAGTAGGCTTGGGTGGGCTTGTCTAGCTGTACCTTTCTGCAAGTGCTGTATTTTTGCAGTTGTAGAAATGCTTTCTGGTTACTTTTCTTTGCATTCTGTCAGGAGGCTAAACCTCACACACATCAGCTTTAAATGCTCAGCAGAGTAGCAATGGGGGGAAGAGTCATTGCTTGGAGCAGAGTGACAACTGAAGCCCATAAAGCATTGCTGGATCTCATTAGCCCACAATTACGTACAGTTAGCTTTCCACTGCAGGCAACATGGTCAGTTTGAATCTCAGATCTCATTCCTTACAGCAAATTGGAGCAGATTTTACAATGAATACATACTGGGTTATTGAAATAAGTATTATGTTTCTCTACGTGTCTAAAAGCATACGCAAACACAGCCTTGTGCTTGGTTTCTGAAAAATTATTGAGATATCACAAATACCTTCAGTCACATTAACATAGACATCACGTGTCATCTAGGGCACTGTGTTAAAGGCTTTAAAAGGAAGTGTGGGAGTCATGTATATCTGCTAGAAAAGCTAATCAATACCCTATGTGTTATGAAGCCTGCTTTTGATTTGGGAAAATTTTGATATTGAGGTAAGATAGTTTTCATAGTATTCAACCAGATTTAAAAAGGTTTTGTCCACCTTGATTAACTGCCATTGAGTCAATGATGAAATGATGAAAATTATTTCTATGTACAAATTCTAGTGGAGAAATGTATTACTTAATACCCACTTTGCATCCTCATTTCTTACTATGGTTAATGGCATAGATTCAAATTATCCTAGATGTATCATATAAAATGTTTGAATTTCCAGTGGTGCTTAAACATCATTCAGGGTTTGTAAATTTATGATCAAAAAGCAGATGATGATTTTTCTTCTGAATATTTCCAATATAATGGAAATAGCATTTTCTTTCCAATTTATTCTCAAGGTACATTTCTTATACATCCATTCGTGATTATATATAATATAAAATTTGATACTTTTTATCCTCTGGATTGTTTGTGAATATTACACTAATGAACAGTTTTGTGGAAAGCTCAGACAATTAACCCCTTAGGGTCATCGCTTATTATGGAGTTATTTATCTTAAAGCATATGATTTAGTAGAAATACTATTAATTATTCAATATCCACTGTGAAAGTGTACTGAGAAATCATGAAGAAGTATACAGTAAGTTTAGATAATGTGTCAAAATCTTAATTTAAAAGTGGAAGTATCCCTCCAAATATGTACTCAATATGCGTGACTATCACTATGTACAGTAGTCTGCTAATGAATTAATCTGAAGAACAATATCCTGTAAATTACTAATATTTACAATTAGTTAGAATATATTTGGTGCCTATTCAATTTATGTTAGCTAATGGAATTGATGCTAGTCTAACTTGGTATTAACAAAGAAAACAGTATAAATTAGTTAGAAATAGCAGCTAATGTATATGTGTATACAAGTCTTTGCATAGTTCAGCATATTGAACTGTTTTACTGCGGTATGGCCAGGGGCTTTTAACCATCAAGTTCAACTTTGCAGTCTGGTGGTCCATATTCAGATGCACATTGCAATAGTCAGCTATAACACTAACTACATTGTATAGCATGTGTCACTGCAGATGACACATTGACATGATTCCTGATAGTTTTTCTACATTGATGAACATTGATGAATATTTCCCCTTGGAAATGTGATTGTGTATTCAATTTCCGTAAAAATTTCAAGTAAGTACAATTAATAAAGTATTTTCCACACACACTAACAGTAAAGAGCGTGAGGAACATCTGACTGGACTTGAGCTTTAATGAACCCTGTGTCATTTTTCAGCTTTGCAAATAAGTCAAGATTTTAATCTAATAGGGTCACTGGTTTGGCTAATGCTACCTCTTGTAGTGTGATTCTGCCAACGGTTATAAAATGGAAAGTAAATTCCGACATTTACAAGTCTAATGAACAAAATAAAATTTAGCATATTAATGAAGAAACAAAGTGTTTGCCTGGTTCAGTGCTTGGTAGTAATTTTTAGAATCCGCAGAGGACATTTATGTGGATGTAAAGGGCCGAATAAACAAAATGAACCAATTAAAAGAAAATGAGCTGGCACAGTTATCATACCTTTGGGGTCACTGGATGTGAGTGGGACTCACATGGGATGAAATCTCTTCCAAGTTTGCTTTGGTACTTTTCTGCCTACAGTGCTGGTTGTAAGATAATCGAATGATAGTTTCTCTCAGTACTGTAATTCTGGATAGACAAGTAAGCTAACTGCCTTATTGAACTAAATCTATAAAAAGCAATTGTAATTACTGCCCTGGAGATATTTATATACAGTAACTCTGTACAAAATAGTGAGCTTGACACTCAGTTAAAACAATGCTACACATAATTGATGATTCTGGCAGAGATAACTAAGTGCCACTTTCAGCTGCAGTGTGTAGTGTGGTAGCCAGTAGTGTTTATAGAGGGCTACACTCCGAACAGTTTCTTTCTCTAAGCCATAACTCTTCTTAACAAGGATCCTTCTAGTATGCTTCCTGTCAGAGCATTTAACTGTACAAACAAATAACTGCAATGTTTATAAATGCAACAATCATCCATTTATTAGATATATTGTCTGCCTTAACTGAATACAGGGTATAATGATAGTAGTTATAATGTAATTGTACTTATTGCTCTTTGAACATATTTTTAGTTTTAAATTGTATTGTAATATTAAATTACCTGAACTGGCTTCACGATTCAATTAATTTGAAATCTCAGAATATTGTGAACAAAATTTGAATGAAGAAAACTTTTGATTGGAAAAGGTTTTTTTCTGTATCAAATTAAATGATGTCACGCTCCATCGGGTTGGGGTGTGGATGCAAACGCAGGCGGCAGGTTTAATCATAGCATAAAGGAGTGTTCAAAGGGCGTAACCGAGAAACAGGCAATGGTCAGGCGCTCGGACAAACAATGCTTAAAGGTTAAGGCAAAAGCGTGGTCAAAGACGTAAACTATGGTTGAGGTAACGAGGAAAACAAATGATTTCAGAAAAGGCTTGGTAACGCAGTGAACGAGTCAACTAGATGTATACTTCGCAACTTTCTCATGGGTGACTGACTCTATAAGCATTAGCGGATCAGAACTCAGAACTCTGGGGCGGTTGTGACGCAGTTGGCAGAGCGGGTTGTCCACAAATTGTAGGGTTGGCGGTTCGATTCCCGGCCCATGTGACTCCACCATGGGCAAGACACTGAACCCCTAGATGGCAAGCTAGCACCTTACATGGCAGCTCTGCTACCATTGGTGTGGGAGTGTGTGTGTGAATGCTTGATTAGGTAAACTATCTGCTTGATTAGGTAAGCTGGTTGTCCCTCAACCTACAGCGGAGTCTGGGGTGTCACAGAGGGTACTCCCATGGCAAGAGGTCCATTAACAACTGGTTTCAGACGTGATACATGGAAGGAGGGGGCGATGCGGCTGTGCCGGGAAAAGTCCAGATGGTAAATGACCTCATTGATTTGTTTGAGGATTCTGAAAGGGCCAGTGTATCTAGGTGTGAGCTTCTTGCAGCTGTGCAGTTGTTTTAAATCCCTTGTGGATAGCCATACCCTATCGCCGGGTCGGTAACTTGGATGTTCAATGCGACGGTGATCAACATTGTTGGTTTGTATACGACTGTGGCTTGTTTCTGACGCTGATGAGTGTCTGCCCATACCTGTTTGCTCCGCTCGAACCACTGATCAACTGCAGGTGAATCTGTGGCAGTTGCATTCCATTGGAATAAAGGCGGTTGGTATCCCAGTACGCACTGAAACGGGGTGAGACGAGTGGCTGAGTGTTGTAGCGAGTTCTGGGCGTACTCGGCCCATGGTAGAAACTGGCTCCAATCTCCAGGGATAGCAGCACAAAAGATATGAAGGAACCGCCCTAATTCCTGATTAACCCGCTCTACTTGGCCATTGGCCTGCGGGTGATAACCTGAGGTTAGGTTTACTGTGACTCCCATTTTTATCATGAAGCTAGGCCAAACTTTGGATGTGAACTGGGGACCCCTGTCATAGACAATCTCTTCTGTGATGCCAAAATATCTAAAGACATCCTGGAACAGTAGTTCGGCAGTCCGGATAGCTGTGGGTAGGGCGGGTAGTGGAATGAAATGCACAGACTTAGAGAACCGTTCCACTGTGACAAGGACAGTGGTGTTTTCCTGGAACTTCGGCAAATCTGTTACAAAGTCCACTGAAATGTGAGACCAGGGGTGTTCCGGAATGGGTAGGGGCCTGAGCTTACCAGTAGGAAGAGTTTGTGGGACTTTACTCTGTGTGCATGAAGAGCAGGATGTCACCACTCGGCGTATGTCCCTCTCCATATTCGGCCACCAGTACTTCTCCGGTAGTAGGAGATAAGTGTGTTGTGCTCCAGGGTGGCCTGTACCGACTGCCGTGTGTGCCCATACAGTGATTTTTTGACGATGCTTCGCGGGCACAAATAGTCGGCCCCTGGGACAGGTTTTAGGGATTTGTGATAAGGGGATGCTTCTTAACTTAAGTATATATTCTTCATGGTCCTTGAAACTTTGTGGGTGATTCAGATGGGACAGGGCATCGGCTTTTGTGTTTTTGGATCCAGATCTGTATGACAGTGTAAATTGGAACCTTGCAAAAAAAAAAAAAGACCATCGGGCCTGTCGGGGCGTAAGCCTCTTCGCTGTGCACAAGTATTCCAAGTTCTTATGATCTGTAGAAATGACAAAATGATGTGCCGCTCCTTCTAACCAGTGACACCATTCTTCAAGAGCTAATTTAACTGCCAGGAGTTCTCTGTTGCCCACATAATAATAATTTCTCACAGACAAGGAGAGTTTTCTTGAAAAGAATGCTACTGGGTGGAGTTTAGGCTTCTCTACAAACCTTTGTGAGAGAACTGCTCCTACTCCTGTTTTAAATGCGTCAACTTCTACGATGAAGGGTCTGGACAGATCAGGATGTTTAATAATGGGGGCTGTAGTGAAGGCCTTCTTGAGTTGAAACATTGCCTTTTGGGCCGCAGGGTCCCACGGCAGGCGCTTGGGTTTTCCCTTCAATAAAGATGTCAAGGGATGAGCGTTGGTGCTAAAATTGCGAATGAAGCGTCTTTAGAAATTGGCGAACCCAAGGAACCTTTGTAATTCCTTCACTGTCATGGGTGTCTGCCAATTAATAACAGCCTTGACCTTTTCTTGAACCATGGTGATCCCTGCTGGATTAATGATGTATCCCAGGAGGGAAATGGTATCCTTATAAAATTCACATTTCTCGGCTTTGATGTACAACTGGTTCTGGAGCAGTTTCTTTAATACTTGACGGACGTCTTGTATATGAATATGTATATTGAATATGTTCTTCCTTGGAGTTGGAAAAGATTAAGATGTTATCAATGTATGGGATAACATTACGTCCCAGCATGTCATGTTGGATGTCATTAATGAGACATTGGAAAACTGAGGGAGCGTTAGAAAGCCCATATGGCATGTCTAGATATCCGTAGTGGTGCTAAACCCCGTTTTCCATTTGTCCCCCTCTCGGATTTGGATGAGGTTATATACACTGCGTAGATCCAGCTTCGTCAATATAGTGGCTGTGCGTAATTGCTCCAAGGCAACGGGGACTAAAGGTAAGGGATAGCGATACTTGACACAGCACTGGTTTAGGCCTCGATAGTCAATGCAGGGTCGCAACCTTCCTCCTTTTTTCTCTACAAAGAAAAACCCCGCCGATGCTGGTGATGCAGATGGACGGATGTAACCCTGGTGCAATGCCTCCTGGATGTACTCCTCCTTGGCTCTTTGTTCCGTGAGAGTAAGTGGATAAACTCTCCCTCGGGGTGGAGTAGTGATCGGTAACAAGTCAATAACGCAGTCGTAGGGCCTGTGAGGAGGTAGTCCACTAGCCTATACTTTGCTGAAGGCTTCGCTGAGGTCCTGGTATTCGTCTGGGATTTGGATGGTGTTATCATTAGGGCTCTCTATGGAAGTAACGGCCAACGTGATTACAGGTGTTTGCAGACAATGGCGAAGGCAATGGGGTGACCAATGAATTATTTCTCTCTGAGTCCAGGAGATTTGTGGATTATGAAGGTCCAACCAGGGTAGACTGAGAACTACTGGATGACGGGCAGAGACAGTGATGTCAGAGATGAACTGTTCTTGATGGAGAGCGCTGGTATGGACATAGATGAGTTCAGTGCAGAGGGAAATGAATCCGTTACCTATGGGTGCTACATCAATTGCTTGGATGCGACGCGGTGTGAGGAGAGGACGAACGGGGATGTTGTGTTGCTGGATGGTTGTCTGATCAATGAAATTTCCCGCCGCTCCTGAGTTGATCAGTGCTTCTAAGACACAAGACGATCCTGAGTACTCAAGTATGATGGGCATTACAAAGGCTGATTGAAATGAGCGCTGGGTTTCAGATTCTGAACTCTCCACTGGCTGATGTTGTTTAGTGACTGCATGATCTCTGCCGACAGTTTGACGCTTGAGGGGCATTGCTGAACGAAGTGTTTTTCTTCTCTGCAGTAAATACAGCGATGTTTGTGGTGTCTTTGTTCCCTCTGCTGCATGCTCACCCTTGTCTGACCCAGCTGCATAATCTCCACGTGAGAATCCGGTACCGCAATTTCGATCTCGCTGTGTATTGTGCGACGGCTCCGTAGCAAACGATCCAGACAAATATCTAGGTTGATTAGTATGTCCAGTGTTAGATGGTCATCGCAACATGTCAGTTTGATCATGTCAGCGTTTAATCCTTGGCGAAACATGGTCTTATGTGCCGGTTGATTCCATCCACTTCTTGCTGCTACAGTGCAAAATTCGAGGGCATAGTCTGCTACGCAACGTGATCCCTGCTTCAGGGTAAGTAATTCCTTTCCTGTCTCTCTGCAGTCTGGAGAGTGGTCAAAGACAGTTTGGAATCTCGTGGTGAGTTGCTCATATGTGTTAATAATGTTACCTCCTTCTTCCCAATCGGCTGTAGCCTAGAGAAAAGCCGCAGGCAGCAGGACTAATCATAGCATAAAGGAGTGTTCAAAGAGCGTAAACGAGAAACTGGCAATGGTCAGGCAATCGAACAAACAATGCTTAGAGAGTAAGGCAAAAGCGTGGTCAAAGACGTAAACTATGGTCGAGGTAATGATGAAAACAAACGATTTCAGAAAAGGCTTGGTAACACAGCAATCGAGTCAAATAGACGTATACTTCGCAACTTCCTCATGGGTGACTGACTCTATAAGTATTAGCGGTGTGTGTGTATGTGATTGCTGACAGGTGTGCGAGATCAGAACTCCGGGGAGGGTGAGCGCATGCGTGCATGGGAGGTGAGTGGTGTTTCCTGGGAAATTGAGTTCTGACCGGACTGGGATATGACAAATGAATCAAAACATGATTTGCTATGAACAGATTGTTTAATATTGTTATCAAAATGCACTACAAGTTCACACTATCTTGAAAGCAAATAAATAGATTAATTAATTAATTATCCCAAAAATTTGATTGAAGAAGTTTCTAACCTAGGAAACAGTATTGATTCAAACATAACGCGCTCTGTAGCAGCAACTGAGGTGTCATTTTAATATGATGAAGTAGAACTCCTAACTTCTGCAGCCTCATTCATGGGCACTGTAGATGGCAGAGGTGTGGGGCTGGTGTTGTATGAAAACTACGGGGCCAAAAGTATTTCAGGGCCTCTGGTGTTCAAACAGTATTTGCATTACATGTTCCACAATATTAAAGATGCCACCATCATTCCACCAGAAGCTTTGATTTGATGGAGCATTTCTCAGGTCTGTGTGTGAACAAAACAGGGATTGTAAAAGCGAGTCCTATAGAACTAACAAACAAAAAAATATGATTATGTTCTCTGCTTGTGCCCTGAAGCAGTACTGAAGTACTGCTGAAGTACTTGGCAATAAAGCATGCCCCTGATCTTTCAGTTTGGTAGTGTGGTATAACTTGCGTGAGAGGATGTGTGTTTAGAATTGGCTGTGACAAAACTGAGAAAATTGCTAAAAATTGCATCTACTCTAATTAAGCTCAATTGAGCCTTACTTAGCTAAAGTAGTCGAACTACAGTAATGGCTGTGCTCCAAAACTCCATCTCCGGCTTGGATTTAGACCCTTTATTGCCACTCTGCAGAGAAAAGGTGCTGTTCAGTTTTGAAGCGTTCAGAGCTGTATGGAGCCCACTACATGTGAATAATGCATTAAGTGAATAATGCATATGCTCATGATTACCACAAAGTACCCAGCCTGGTACAATGTGACAAAGTGCTGCTGGCTTGGCTGCTTAATGTCTAAAACTAATGGACAAACCAGGAGAAAATCACAGTGACTGACCATGGCCTCTAGTACACATAAATGATACATAAACATATAATTCACTAAAGCAA
>JAFFST010052247.1:144-10174 GCA_022414735.1 Noturus placidus
TCCCGTCCGAGCCCGAGGGTCCCGTCTCTGTCCCGTCCGAGCCCAAGGGTCCCGTCTCAGTCCCGTCCGAGCCCGAGGGTCCCGTCTCAGTCCCGTCCGACCTCGAAAGCCCAGAGTTTTTGCTCTAGACCGCAACACTTTCTCAAAAGGTCTCTGGATGTGGTTACAAGCGCGAACTTTGAAGCTGCATGTAGAAAACCGAAAGATTGCCCTTATTTGGGTCTTTAACAGAGAGATAGAGGTTGGGGGATTGTGGTTTTTGAGAGCTGGCCTTAAAGCTGTGTGTTTTTTGAGCGTTGGCTGTAATAAACAGGAAGTAAAAACAGGATATATGTTTTTTAAATCTTCAGATTTAAGCACTCTACTAATTTTTACAATTCATCTATTTGTCTAGTAAGAACAAAGAGTCTCGGTACTTTAGTTCAATCTTGTGCTATTTTCCCATATCTCTGATTTAATTTCCTAATGCATTCAGTTCTCCGGTTTTCAGCACGCTTTTTTAACGTTTCAGTTTCAGCTCTCATTTGATTTAAGACACTCAGTATACTTTCACATTCTTTCATTAACAATCATTTTTCAATATAGTTTTTCAGTTTTCTTTATATCCATCATGTCAAGCTGCAAATCTCTCAGATCTCGCTGGGGATGCATAATGTCAGGAACAGCTTCTTTAGTGGCCCCCGAACCAGACTTTTCCATCTGTCTTACTCTATGTTGCTGGCTTGCCCCGCTCCTCCTTCTTGGTCCTCTTTTTCTCCTCACGTGATTCTGTATTCCGGTTTCCTCCCCCAGTCTAAAGTCATGCATGGTAGGCTGATTGGCATGTCCAAAACGTCCGTAGTGTATGAATGGGTGTGTGGATGTGTATGAGACTGTGCCCTGCAATGGATTGTCACCCTGTCCAGGGTGTACATCACCTTGTGCCCGATGCTACCTGGGATAGGCTCCAGGTTTCCCTGTGACCCTAAAAACGATAAGCGGTATAGAAGATGGATGGATGGATGGATGGATAGTTGGATATTTTTTTTCAAAATTAAATGTATTATATTAGAAATGATAGTACAGTATTTGCTGATCAGTTACCAGCTCATACTTTATAATAATTTGTTTAGGAGCATCTGAATCTGACAAATAACTTTTATTGCAATTAGGAATACAATAAAGGTTAATAAACAAATTAGGAAGAAATGACTTGTACTACTGCTGTGGATATTATGTCAAACCAGTTTGTTCAAACTACAGCATGATCCATAGAGTAGCAGAAACTTCTGGCACCTTATGAATACCAAGTGAAGGATTAAGTTGACTAGTCACTTGCAGCTGCAAAGACATGGCTTACCTTCACAGCAGCATTGCCCCACTGGCCCCTCTTCTCCCATATCAACATAAAAGTAAAAGCAAAACGTAATTTAAGATATATAAGAATATATTTATAAAATATAAGACATAACAAGGAAGAAATATAATATTATTTAACACGGTCTGTCATTCAGCACTCTTAAGTTTTAGAGCATTATCAGTGGGATTAATTTCTCACTTTTACTGTGTTTGTACTGTGTTTATATTCCTGTAAAGCTGCTTTGAGACAATATCTATTGTAAAAAGCGCTATACAAATAAATTGAATATTGTAGTGCAGTTGGGACAGTAGTTAGCTTTCAGATGTCAGATGAAAAACAACTTTTTGAGTCACAGTGCCAAACTACTGGCAGAATATTTTGATCCTTATTTTCAGCATGAATGACTGGCATTTATTTAATATGCAGAGCCATATACTTGCTCAGAAGGTTGTAATTTTTTATCATAGCTTCAGTTTGTATACTTACTTTGGTTAGTAACTTAAACTGATTTATTAGGTGGTGACAGATTTTGTTAATGGGAATGATGATGGGTGAATATTAAGTTGGTATGCATGTACAAAATAAAACTGTCTATATATATTTGTCTGCTATTTATCTGTTTTTTTATATATATATTTTTATTGAAAGTCATGGCACATTGGAAAACAAACAAAAACAACGTCAGTAAACTGAGACCCACATTTATATAAAAAAAGAAAGTTACAGACCTTATTTCGTATATGTCAGTGAATTAACAAATCGGGAGCCATACTTTTTTTTTTTTTTTTTAACTTTTTTTTATGAGCTTTATTGAACTAATACAATACTCCTAATCCTCGTCACCTCACAGCCAATCAGTCATCACAGTCTTGATGAAATTTGGTATAGTTGGAAGCATGTTTAAAACACAGAAAGTGCTGAGATCATGTAAGAATGAGGTTTTACTCACGGGCATAAATGTGTTCACTTTAAACTTTGTTCCTTCCCTTAAACACTTACCTGCCTGAGTATTCCCAAAGTTTGTAGAAGGATGATTCCCAGTACAGCACATTACTAATTATTAACGGGCTTTAATATATTTATTTATTTGTTTGTGTACTTATGTGAGACAATTATGGGATTTAATGCATGTTCTATTTTTTTTTGTTCTTTTTTTTTTTTTTTACATGATTTTATCTTATTTGGCTTATCCTTGTTCATTCCCTTAAATCAACATTTCACATTGTTAGTATCAGAATCTTATTTAACATGCAACATATTCAATAATCTGTAACTAAGACACAATAAAGAAATTCTCATTACACAGAGTGTCCACAATGTTTCTGAAAAACTTCGGCCTATGATTAGCCATGGATACCTGGGAGGATACTGTAGCAGTCTCTGAGGATTTCTTCTAATCTCTCCACTGTAAAAACCCAAACCACTAAATACTGTCTTCTTCTTCTTTTAATTGGATTGTCAGTGCTCAACTCAATCCAACAACTGAATTATTACAAATATCAGGAATGATTGTGTCTGAAATAAACCACTGATTATATCCTACTTGTTTGTTTCTAGATAGTATGACTTATTTATCCAAATGTAAACTCACCTCTCCATTTGTGTAACTGGATACTCAGGATAATCAATTCAATTTCTTTAATTATAAATAAAACTATAAAATAAAAATGTGACACTTTTAGCACAATGCGCTCTCAGATCAATAGTGGGTGACTGTGTTCCCTTTCAAAGGGAACTTCACGTTGCATTAGCTTATCACTGTGGGTAGCGCCCTTGTGTGTGACTGGTATCTGAAGCTTATATTTTTTTTAATTAGCATATGTCTACCAATATGTAATCCAATCCAAATGTTTTACACTACAAATACAAAATGTCATGCACTATGAAATAATAATAATAATAATAGTAATAATAATAATAATAATAATAATAATAATAATAATAATAATAATAGTCAAATAATCGTTAGCATTGGTCAGTCACTTCACTGGACAGAAATGTGATGTAAAAACATACTTAATTATGAATGAGTCATTTAATACAGGTCTACTGTAGTCTATTATACAACTTGCATGCACATGTGTTTTCTATTTAACGTTTTTTTCAGGTCTACAGTAAGTGCTAATGGTGAGAAATGAATGTTGGGTTCCCAGATTGAGTAATTTCAACTGTAAATTAGAGGAGGGGGATGGGGTGCGGTTAACATTCAGCAACTACATCTAGGTCAGTAGTTACTATTAGCTGTATTAAATAAAAAAAGAACCAGTATGTTCTATTCCAGTTTTCGGATGCTCCGGTTTCCTCCCCCAGTCCAAAGACATGCATCCTAGGCTGATTACCGTGTCTAAAGTGTCCATAGTGTATGAATGTGTGTTTGCCCTGGGGTTGGTGCCCCCTCACGGTATCTAGCCAATTAATCCTCTGAGATGCACAGCTAGGAAATGCATCACAGAGGATGTTGTCCATACCCGACTAGGGTGGACAGGATGTATAGAAAATATACATGGAATATGTACAATTCACCTATGATGTAATATGTATAATTCACTTTTAAATATATTACTGAAGTATCCAATATGTCACCCACATTTAAACATTTAGACTTGATTCACTGGTATAAAACATTGTGACAATGCTTCATTGGAATGTGGATTGAAGCGTGGTGCTAATGAGAGACCTCCCCTGGTGCTAAGGGAAATCAGAGGTTGCTCTAGGTGTGCGCATTGGAGGTGTGAGTTTGTTTGAAGCGGCCATATGGCTCAATAAACGGGACTCTTTCCCAGAGCTGGGGGTTTGAGCAAAAGGCCAAACAAAAGGCCCAATGGGCTTGCTGGTCTGTGACAACGGAACTGATAAGAGTTCAAAACACCAGGACAAGACTATCCGGCATGTATTCCCACACCGCTGGGAAAGACTAACCCTTTGAAGAAACATATAATTTACTGCGCATGCGTTACACACGTATCAGCCTATGGGTGTAAAGAACTAGTTAAGGCAATGATGATCCGGTCTGGTCGAAGGCCACACCTAGGGGTAGTGTTACTGTTCAGAGGGAACTTTTAAAAAGCTGTGTCATGTGTGTAAACGGTGTCCTCTGCAGACGACCACACTTTATTGTTTTGCAATAAAGTTTCCTGATTTTTGACATCCAGAAAAACTCTCAGACTCTGAAGATTTTATTTTTGACTTAAAGATTTATTTTTATTTACAACATATCCTAAAAAAACAAAAAAGTACCTTTCACCAATTGAAAACATTTGGCACATTATGAGATGAAAAATGTGACAAAGAAGACCGAGAACTGTTGAGCAGCTAGGATCAGACACAAATGAGACAACCTATATACTGACAATCTCAGTATCTTTTTGGTGGAAATTATAAGCAAGGAATTAGGTTATCTGGTGTGGCTTGGAGAGATTGACACTTGTAAAAAATCTTTTTATTCTGTCTGTGGAATGAATATCCAGGCAGTAATAACGGATGAATGTGTGTGGCGTAGAACACCCTGCAGCCGCACACACATCCTGCAAGGACACCCCTTTGGACAAAGACTTCGAGGAGGCGACCGCCCTAGTGGAATCAGCTTTTATGCTCAGAGGCGTGGCGAGACCGTGCACCTTGTAAGCCATAGAGATTGCTTCCACTATCCAGTTAGAGATGTGCTGCTTTGACACAGCATCACCCTTACCATCACCACCAAAGCAGACCAGCAGCTGCTCAGACTTACGCCACTGGCCGGAGCGGTGGACGTAAGTACAGAGAGCCATTACCAGACACAGAAGGTGCATCCTCTCTTGTTCCGATGTGAGGAACGGAGGAGGGCAGAAGGCCTGCAACACCACAGGGTGGGCAGCTGTTGTTGGCACTTTAGGAATATAATACGGCCTAGGATACAGGAAGGCCTTGGCTAGTCCAGGCGTAAAGTCAAGGCAGGATGGGGAAACAGAGAGAGCTTGTAGATCTCCCACTCGCTTGAGAGATGTCAGGGCTATTAGAAGAGCTACCTTCAGAGTCAGAGGATTCTCAGAAGATGACTATAAGCTCTCAAACGGGGCCAATGACAGACGTTCCCAGACCACAGAAAGGACCTCGAAGTTAGAGGAGATGTTGCCCCACAGAGGCTCCCTCAACAGGGGCGTGGCTGGCCGAAATGGCGGCCGCGTATTCCTGATTGTAGAAGGATCCCACCCTGCTGAGAAACGTTCTTGTAGGACCTCCAGGACTGTAGCTATTGCACAGTTTACTGGGTCTACAATGGATCCCTGTGGACGGGAATCTCCCAATGAGTGCCATCACGCAGGGATATTATCTCTCAGAACCATGTTTGAGCTGGTCAACTTGGCAAACTCTCGCTAGTGGTTGTGGGAGCAGAGAGATGGGGGAGCAGCATACAGATGTGACTTTGGCCACACGTGTGAGCTCCACCCCAAAGTCTCCCATGGTCCAGCTTTATCTACTCAGTGTTGATAGGATTGACACTACGCATGTTGGGGATAGATATGCACTCATCGTAGTAAAATCCGGTAACCCCTAGAAAAGTTGTCCACTGCACCGGGGAAGCTCAGATTAAACCTGAGCCCCAAGCTCTTCCTGTGTGCAAGAACAACATCTCGATGTTGAACCGCCAGTTCCTTGGATCATGCTAGAATTAATTAGTTGTCCAGGTAGTTTGGTACACAGATTTCCCGGGGTCCCAATGGAGCCAGAGTGACATCGATACACTTTGTGAAGGAGCAAGGAGATAAAGCTAGTAAGATTTCTATGTGGAAATATGCACCTTTTAGATCTATTGCCACAAACCAGTTCTCGAACTGAATCTGTGGCACGATAAGTTTTAGCATCAGACTCTGAACCTGTATGTCCGAAGAGTGCGGTTCAGATGATGCAGATCTAAAACTGGCCGCATACTCCCAGTTTTTTTTTTTGTGGAACAGGGAATAAGGGCTGTAAACCTCCCTCCCTTCTGGAATGGGGTACATGTTCTATAGCCCCATTGTCCAAAAGGGAAATTACTTCCTGTGCTAACGTCGGGGTCTGGTCTGTGCTGACTGCTGTGAAGGGGGGGGGGAGGTCGAGCAATAAACTGGACCCAGTAACCTTTCTATGGTAGACAGAAACCCTGGAGACACATTTGGCAGTGGTTTGCATGCTGCCCGATGGTCTTTTAGTGACATTAATTATTCCACATTCTATTGGAGGGGAAGCATCAGGTTTTCCTTTCCCTGTGACAGCTGACCAGAAAACACTGAAAACTTGGGGACGCCCTAAAGTGGCACTGGGGGCTATCTGTCCTAACATCCTCATGTCCCCAGATACATACCTACATGGCCCCTCAGGGCCGCTCTTCTTTGCCTCAGATCAGGCCTAGTAGCAGACTGTGACTGTGGCCGCCCGGTTCCCGTGGCTGTCTGTGGGGGTTGGCGGCTGCCATACTCACCTTCTGGGTCTCCCTCACACTAATGCTGGCCCAGGCTCCATTCGTGGATGCCCGGTTGAGTTCGAGACAACAGGGAAAGAACTGGCTTTCTTTGAATGCCGCCATATGTTGAGCTCACTCAGCAGGTCTGCTTGGTAGGCTTGCTCCTTTTTTACATGGCTTGGATGCAAGCTGGCCCCCGTAATTACCTGCTGTCAGTGGAGAGAGGTAGCTCGCAAGTGTCTCCTCCACCTTGAGCATAGCTAAATAGCCATGCCGTTCATCCCCACAATGGCCGAATAATCCAACATCGCGGGGTTATGAATATGGTTTATGCTTTACCCCAGAAGCTTGAGATTTGTCATGCACTTCTGGAAGACAGGGGAGTTTCTGAAGTGTGAGGGATTTACTTTCACTGTGTAACCACTTCAAGTAGCTCTTTATAGGCTGCTCTCAGTGTTTAACACTCCTCGGAGTCAGAGAGAAATTATTACCCTTTTGGCTTTCCACAGCGGAAGGAGGAGTTGTGACGCAAACTCCAATCCATCGGAGAGCCAAACCCGGAAGACAGAGCAAGAGATGGAGCAGCGCTCGTCTCTGGCTCCTCTTCCGGATCCATAAGAGATCCCCCGAACCTATGATGGCTGGCTGCCTCGGCAGCTGCCGGTCCAGATCCTAGAGGCTCTGAAACCCGACTCGCTTTGGCTTCCGTTTTTTTTTTTTGAAAAGCCAAGCTGCTTAATGTAGGCGTTACCATGCACAGCCTCTTGAAGCTGCCATCACCTACTACACCACTAACACTTCACCCAGAAAGTGTGCACTTCTCCCCGAGATGAAACGGGAGCAAGCCGTACCACACTTCTTGAACTCTTTCTCGCTCATTACATACATCTCTTTTCCTCTAAAAAAGGATAGAAAAGTTAAGAGATTTTGAGAACATATAGAGTAGAAATGAAGCATTTTTGTCACACACACACACAACAGACACACACACAACAGTCTCGCTGAAGATAATAAGGCTGTCGGCGTGGTTCACAGGTGCCATATACAATATACAGTACATCATGCAACGCGCTTAACTGCCACGTCACCTGATCGTGGCAGGCCTATAAGTAGAGGCATGATTTTACACAAGCTTCAGATACCGGTCTGAACGCAAGGCGTTCCCATACTGTTATGCTAAATGCAACGTCAAAGTTCCTTTTGAAAAGGAACAGAATATTGGCCATGAAACTTTGACAAAATTGTGATTTTTTCCTTATTTACTTTTTTTAAACTTAATACATGAAATACATTGTGGACCCTGTTGTATACTGGAGAGAGCATCAGAGGACTCTTCTAGGATGGAGGGCTCATTAAGCATGTTTTCCCTTGACCACTTAGAGCTCATGTTCCTCCAGGACTAATGTTTTATGAAATCTTTTTATGAGGTGCTGCAAATGTGATCTCAACTTTAAGCGTATCTTTAATTACATTTTGTGAGAAAGACTGTCGGGGTCAATTGGTAGATTTCACACTCCAAATTTGCTGGCCTGCAGGTCCCAATTAGATTTTAATCCCTGCAAACAAAGTGCTGTGTGGTTTAAATTTCAACACTAGGTTGAGTTTGAAATTATATTAACAATGACCCAGACCAGTTTTTATATATTTTTTTCCTTCAAGTGCAGTCTTGATCCAGTGTCCACAGCTGAGTTTGCATATGAGTTTCCAGTGTACATATAAGTTTGGACTGCAGAATTCACTCAGGCTGGACATTAATTACTGTTATATACTGTAGTACACACACATACACACACACACACACACACACACACACACACAACAAGGACATAGTACATACTAAAAGTAAATACGGGTGGGTGTGTCCTACCAGAAAGACAAGAGGAGGGCAGCCAATCATAGCCCCAGCTTGCGTTTGTTCCCTAGACTGTAGGTACCTGCAGATTTGTTGGAGTATTTCACCAGACCCAGTTTCTGTATACCCAACTCTGCTACCTGAGAGAGAGGCAGAGAGAAAGAGAGAAAATTCATGAAATATCTATCCATTTCCATACTGATTATCCTACACAGGGTCATTGGGAGGCTGGATCCTATCCTAGGGCGGACCCCCAACCCTAGATGTGTGAGGTACGCCTCCCATTTTGAACTATACCTTATACCAAAGTACTATAAAATTCTCAATTCTGATTTGTCAGAAGGTGCTAATTAATTGTCTATAACAAGACATTTCACAGTATTAAGTGTAATTATAAGAAATATGTTGTGTATATTAATAAAGTATCCATTATAATCGTTGGCAAACTGCTGTGGTGTAATCAACAATGATGCTATTGGAAAATAAGCAAATTTATATTAGTAATGGTCCTCAGTTTCACACCAGACCACCTTTTACCACCCTGTCATTAACTCCTCCCATCCCTTTCCTTTCATCTGTCTATTCACACTGTAACATTGTTCACAGGCTAAGTAAATGTTCAAAACATTTTTAAAGCAAATATTTCCCTGTTTTTGAATAGAAATATAAGGACATGGTGGTAGTTTTAAATTGCATTTTCTTTCATAGATTCTGTATTCTTCTGAGAACAGCTATAGCTGTGTTTACAGTACTTTTCTGGAAGCCTAGGTTTAGAATGTAAAACATATTACACTGTGGCTGCCATTTATTTTGGGAGAGGGTTCTGTTTTGTCTCTGTTTTGTGTTTTAGGTAGTCAGGGAAGAAAGTTGTGTTTTCTTTTCTTTTCTTTTAGGTAAGCTAGCTGCCTAAACGTAGACCCCTTTTGTTTGTTATTTTGGCCTTGGCCCACCCTGAAGGTATGCTGGTTGATTTATTTATACAACACCTGTAAATATTTTGTGTCACTGAATATACCTCAATTGTTGAACAATATCGTGTGGCTGTATTTTCTTGGCTCCTTCACCTACACATAACAAGAATCTCTCAACGCGAGCTCGTGAGCCGGTTACTCTGTATGAGTCAACCTAGACTGGGTCGTAACAGTGAAAGTATTCGGCCCCCTTGAACTGAGGCCTCAAACATAAAGATATAAAACTGTATTTTTTGTGAAGAATCAACAACAGGTGGGACACAATCATGAAGTTGAACGAAATTTATTGGATATTTCAAACTTTTTCAACAAATAAAAAACTGAAAAATTGGACAAGCAAAATTATTTAGCCCCCTTAAGTTAATACTTTGTAGCGCCACCTTTTGCTGCGATTACATCTGTAAGTCGCTTGGGGTATGTCTCTATCAGATTTGCACATCGAGAGACTG
>JAFFST010052249.1:0-13722 GCA_022414735.1 Noturus placidus
TCTGTCTCTCTTTGTGTGTGTGTGTCTCTGTCTCTCCTTGTGTGTGTGTGTCTCTGTCTCTCCTTCCGTGTGTGTGTGTCTCTGTCTCTCCTTGTGCGTGTGTGTGTGTCTCTGTCTCTCCTTGTGCGTGTGTGTGTGTCTCTGTCTCTCCTTGTGTGTGTCTCTGTCTCTCCTTGTGTGTGTGTCTCTGTCTCTCCTTGTGTGTGTGTGTCTCTGTCTCTCCTTTGTGTGTGTGTGTGTGTGTCTCTGTCTCTCCTTGTGTGTGTGTGTGTGTGTCTCTGTCTCTCCTTGTGTGTGTGTGTGTGTCTCTGTCTCTCCGTGTGTCTCCGTGTGTGTGTGTCTCTGTCTCTCCGTGTGTGTGTGTCTCTGTCTCTCCGTGTGTGTGTGTCTCTGTCTCTCCGTGTGTGTGTGTCTCTGTCTCTCTCCCTCTCCTTGTGTGTGTCTCTCTGTCCCTCTCCTTGTGTGTGTCTCTCTCTCCCTCTCCTTGTGTGTGTCTCTCTCTCTCCCTCTCCTTGTGTGTGTGTGTGCGTGTGTCTCTGTCTCTCCTTGTGTGCGTGTGTCTCTGTCTCTCCTTGTGTGTGTGTCTCTGTCTCTCCGTGTGTGTGTGTCTCTGTCTCTCCGTGTGTGTGTGTCTCTGTCTCTCCGTGTGTGCGTGTGTCTCTGTCTCTCCTTGTGTGCGTGTGTCTCTGTCTCTCCTTGTGCGTGTGTGTGTGTCTCTGTCTCTCCTTGTGCGTGTGTGTGTGTCTCTGTCTCTCCTTGTGCGTGTGTGTGTGTCTCTGTCTCTCCGTGTGCGTGTGTGTCTCTGTCTCTCCGTGTGTGTGTGTCTCTGTCTCTCCGTGTGTGTGTGTCTCTGTCTCTCCTTGTGCGTGTGTGTGTGTCTCTGTCTCTCCTTGTGCGTGTGTGTGTGTCTCTGTCTCTCCTTGTGTGCGTGTGTGTGTGTGTCTCTGTCTCTCCTTGTGTGTGTGTGTGTCTCTGTCTCTCCTTGTGCGCGTGTGTGTGTCTCTGTCTCTCCTTGTGTGTGTGTGTGTGTGTCTCTGTCTCTCCTTGTGTGTGTGTGTGTGTCTCTGTCTCTCCTTGTGCGTGTGTGTGTGTCTCTGTCTCTCCTTGTGTGTGTGTGTGTGTGTGTGTGTGTGTGTGTCTGTCTCTCTCTCTCTGTCTCTCTGTAGCTTGGACATGGAGCAGGTCATAACTCTGTCTCTGGCTCTTCTGCTGGCTGTGAAGTACGTCTTCTTCGAGCAGGCGGAGACCGAATCCTCCCTGTCAATCAAAACCCAGCAAACCTTCCTGTCCAATAGGAGAGCAGGAGAGGATTGCTGTAGGAAGGATGTAGCTTTACCCAGAATCCCACACATGGCGAATGCCAACGGGAGACCAGCTACACGTTCCGCTACAGACACGAGAGGTAAACTAACTGCAACTTCTTTCTTTCCTTTTTTCTTTCTGTCTTTCTTGTAGATAATCAGAGTTTGAGTGCCGTCTTTCTCTTTTTGTTCTCGGTAGATGAAGAGCCTCAGCAGCAGTCATGTCCTCCTGCTCAGAGACCAGCAGAGGAAGAGGCAGAGGAGAGGGAAACACAAATCCCTCAAACTTCAGTCCAACCTCGTCCTCTAAACGAGTGCCTAAGCGTCCTCCGAGACCCGCAGGTAAAACACCAAACACACTCGCAAATGGTTTCAATTCATCTGTGAATCAGAATAAAATAATAATGAGAAGAAAATGACTAAACAACTAAATTATATTTGTAATAAATGTGTGTGTGTATAGAAAGGACCACGTTGCCTGAGTGATGCTGAGGTGATTGCTTTAGTGGAGAACAAGAGCATTCTGGGATACCGCCTGGAGGCGGAACTGGAGGCTCCTGAGAGGGGCGTGGCTATACGTAGGGAGATGTTGGCATGCAAGTTGCCCTGCCCCTCAGCCCTGGAGAACCTCCCCTACACAGACTACGACTACTCCAAGGTGCAGAGTCAGCTGCTTTTGTTCCTTAGTTCCCCAAACCAATCTGTTTACTTATGTTTTGTTTGTTTGTTTGATGTATATTGGTTATTTAAGCCGATGCTGGAAAATACAGTAAATCTCACATTTTCTAATCTTCAGGTAATGGGCACAAACTGTGAGAATGTGATTGGCTATGTGCCTGTGCCAGTGGGCGTGGCTGGACCGCTGCTGTTGGATGGGAAGGAGTTTTACATTCCTATAGCGACGACGGAGGGGTGTTTGGTAGCCAGCACCAACCGAGGCTGCAGGGCCATCACTGTGAGTCTTTCTCTTTCTATCCATTTATTTCTTTTTTCTTTTTTTCTTCCTTCCATCCATTTTTAATGAGCTTTTATTGCTCTCTTGCTTACAGTCTTTACATTTCTTTATTCTATTATGTAATGTTATATATTTTCTCTCTCTCTCTCTCTCTCTCTCTCTCTCTCTCTGTGTAGCTTTCAGGTGGAGCGAGTGCCCGTGTCCTGGCTGATGGAATGACTCGGGGTCCAGTTGTTCAGCTGCCGTCAGTGTGTAAAGCTGCAGAAGTGAAATCCTGGCTGGAGAGTCCTGATGGCTTCAGTGTGCTTAAACACGCCTTCGACAGAATGAGCAGGTCAGAGACCAACATGCTCAGAAGAGAACTGCACAGTGTATCTAATCCAGTAGGGCTGCACGATTACGGCCAAAATGATAATCACGATTATTTTGATCAATATTGAGATCTCGATTATTTATCACGATTATTCATTGATTTTAGGGACAAAATATTTTTATTGTACTTTCACATTTAAATAAACAGACCGCAGCTTTCACCTCCATGTTTTGCTAATGTGCAAATCTTTGCATGAAATTAGACTGATCCTTAAAGTGAATCATCTCATAGAAGCAAACTAGAAATAACATTGTACCCAAAATCTAGGATAAGTAAAAATAAAAATGGCACCAACCAAAAGAAAATATGCATCAAATATAACAATATGCAACCAAATGAAAACAATTCAGGCGTATGCAGAAAAGGCAATAACAGTGTTTACAGGAGGAGAGACGCAGACAATTCTATTAGGAGCATTTGTGAACCTAATTACAAACATTTAGGAGACAGTTGAAGTTTTTATTATTATTATTATTATTATTATTATTATGATTTATTTTGAGATATGGTAACATTAATGTGCCACAATATAACACACAAGTAGGCATGAGAAAACTTGAGCTGGTCAATGATGACAGAATTTAGGATCATAGTGTGATTCATGACACATTAATTTACCTTCTGATAAACTAAATTAATATTTTCAGTTCATTTTACAGGCTGAATGCAAACAACTGTTAACCTGTTCCACCTTGTAAACAAATACAATAAACCTCTATATTCAGTGTCTGAAGTCTGCTCCTCTTAAATATATTTAAATCTACACTATTAGACATTTTCCACTGTCTGGGCTGGAGTCAGTTCTCAAACCACTCTGTGCATATTGTGTAGATATCTGAATAATCTCATAGGATATGATTGGGTGAGTTCATTTACCAGTCAGATGCAAAGCGCTTTAGTGTAATGGTGTTCAATACTGATGCTCCAATCAGGATTTTTACAGATGAAACCCAAATACCAATCTTTTTTTGTTTAAACTTTAATCAGGAGGTCTGTCATAAACAGTTAAACGTAAGCTCTCTGCTCATGGTCACTGTTAATTAAGTTAAAATAATAGCAATGAGATACTGTTGGTTAATTGATAAATAAACAAGTACAATATATTTATTTTTAAATATCTTAAAAACAATAAAGTCCTAATTAATAGTAGATTAACACAAGCATGAGACATATTAGGAAAAAGGCTAATAGATTTTGTCAAATTGGTATTCAATGCAACCCATAGCAATTAAACATTCTTTCATTTTATTTATATTTTCTGAAATTATAATATATAGTTTTTTTTATCTATTCTTGTAGTATGCATTTTGGACTTCCTGTATATTTTATTTGAAATGTATTATACAACTCCGAACAGGTCACTCACACCAGTGCGAATAAATATTTATTCACAGTCGCACAAAGTACTTCAGTCACAAATGAAGTCGCACTGTAGAGACCTGAGTTTATCTGCAAAGATTTCTCGGTAGTGCCATGATTTCCCTTGCACAAGCGCTGGAGCTTGCAGAGAAACTGGCAGCTCCGTTTCAAGGGTTTGGCCCTACAAAATGACATCATCCTGTGCCGCTCTGTGATCGGCTGTAAGTGTAGGAAGCGTTTGATATGAGTGGAGGACTAACTTTAAACATCAATATCGCAGTTGATCATGTTAATTTAATTCTGGGCAGTCAAAATTGTAATCGCGATCGATATCCGATTAATTGTGCAGCCCTATAATCCAGTATCCCCTTCAGTACCTATTTCTGTGTCTCTTCCACTGCCTCCTCCAGTATCTTCTACTGTATCTCCGCCTGTACGTCCTCCACTGTCTCCTCCTGTATCTTCTACTGTATCTCCTCCTGTATCCCCTTCAGCATCTCCTACTTACATTTCAGGTTTGCTCGGCTTGACCGACTACAGGTTTGTCTGGCTGGAAGGAACCTCTACATCCGCTTCCAGTCTCAGACCGGTGATGCCATGGGCATGAACATGCTGTCTAAGGTATGTGTGTGTGTTAGTCTGTTCATAATCTGTGTGTGTGTGTGTGTATGTCTGTACATCGGTCTGTGTAATAACATCTACACAGTAATAACCTCGTGTGTGTAGGGCACAGAACAGGCATTATGCAGGCTGCAAGAACAGTTTCCTGAGCTGCGGGTGTTAGCCGTCAGTGGAAACTTCTGCACCGACAAAAAACCTGCAGCCATCAACTGGATACATGGCCGCGGAAAATCCACGGTGTGTGAGGCCACGATTCCGGCTAAAGTGGTGCGAGAGGTAAACACACTGAGTTAAACACGGCTAGTAATAATCACCAGCTAATCACACCACAGCAGTGCCGATTCCTCCAATCTGATCCCGAAGGTGTTTTCTGTAACAGCAGCTCTGATGTCTCATTTGGCTCTGTGGCTCCCTCTAGGTGCTGAAGACGAGCACCGCGGCTCTGGTGGAGCTGAACATTAGTAAGAACCTGGTGGGTTCCGCGATGGCCGGCAGTATAGGCGGCTTCAACGCGCAGGCTGCTAACATTGTAGCAGCGATTTACATTGCGTGTGGACAGGTGCGATCGGAAAATCGGGAGAAATTCCCTGTTGTGGACTTTATGATGAGGGCGAAGGAATACAGTTGCTAATTACCGTGTGTGTGTGTGTGTGTGTAGGACCCAGGTCAGACAGTAGGCAGCAGTAATTGTATTACTCTGATGGAGGCTGTCGGGCCGGACGGAGAGGATCTGTGTATTTCCTGTACGATGCCATCTATAGAGCTGGGCACCGTTGGCGGGGGCACAAACTTACCACCACAGCAAGCCTGTCTGCAGGTTTAGTTGCCACTTTGTCGTTTTTAGCACTTTGTCATTTATGGACATTTGTGGGTGTGGCTAAATGTGGTTGGTATCAGCTAAATATCTGAAAGCACTACTTTTACTAAAAGATTAATGTTAAAATGTTGGTACTTTTCTGCATAGATAATAACTAGGTAGCATTTACATTAATTCCAAATCAAAACGTGTGTGTAGATGCTGGGTGTGCAGGGTACGAGTGCAGACCATCCTGGGGAGAACTCGCGCACTCTGGCGCAGGTGGTGTGTGCAGCGGTGATGGCGGGAGAGCTCTCACTCATGTCTGCTCTCGCTGCTGGACACCTCGTCAAGAGTCACATGACTCTGAACAGGTAGGCGCGCACGTTATTTTTGCTGTTATGATATAATCTGCACTCTGGTGTGTCTCTGTATGCGAGCGTGTTGCTTTTTCTTCTCCAAGATCAAAACTCAACCTTCCGGAAATGTCCAGATCGAAGATGAAGGATCCTTCCTGATGGTGCATTCTGGGAAACGGGAGTCTACAATATAACGACTGCTGAAATCAACTCTCAGGACCCTTTTTTTTTTATTTATTTAAAAAAAGAAAAACTTTCAAGTCAGCAGAAGGACGCTGACCATGATTCGGCTTCTGCAGCTGCTTTGCACTAGCGTTTGGACGATGATGAATGTCTGTATGCTCTAACAGTGTGGTGTATCGTGAAGCGCTGTGACTGAATCGAGCGTCGCCATGTCGAGGCGGAGATCATGCACGGGAAGACGGCCATTTTCTTTAATCAAGGTTTACTTGACGACGAAATGAAGGAAGACGTCTTGTTTAAACTTGTGCCGTAGTAACATCACTACTACAAGCTCATTCCTTGGTACACTAAATTCTGGACCGGTTAGTGATGTCTGCTTTGTTTTGAATATTGTGTGTGTGAGAGAGAAAGAGAGAGAGGGAGTGAGTGTGACTAAGTGTGTAATACACTACATCATAAACAAAATGGACTCGTGGCTGAATAAACAAACTCGCTGAAAGTGAATATACCAAGCAAGGAATCCATTTTTAATAAATTCAATTTACAGTTGTTTCTTGATGTGGAATGACCATGAAACTTCTCGCAGCTATAACAATACGTTGTTCTGTAACTCACCACAAAGCAAAAAATAAATAGGCAAACACATGTTGGCCAATCCTGCAAATTAAAATATCACTAAAGCCATATTTCTCAGCTTCATAAACCTTGTTTTTGTTAAATATTTATTAATTAATGTAAATTCACCATGACTGTATTTTTTTTATAAAAATTCCAAAAATGTAAAAAAAAGTGATGGTATTGTTATTAAATGCATATTTTTATTTCGATACAATTCTTTTTGAGGAATTTATATTTAAAAAATCACCACATGCAATGATAAACCGTTACCTGATTTGTGCACATAGACGATCGTCGGTTTCCTCTGCAAGAAGTTGTTTTTTCATGGGAATGGATTCCAAAAAGATTTACATTAATACTGAAAAAAATACCCCCCCCCCTTCCCTGCATGCATTACAAATATTCCCTGGGGTGCCAATAATTTTGGCACATCTTTAAGAGAAAATTCAAATAACCTTTACGTAAAAGCATCGTTCTGACAAGGAGCAGAAAAAATCTTATTTATGCCTCTTGGTGAACAACTCTTAACATGCACGTGTTATTGCATCACGAAATATCACAGCCTATCAAAATCCAATATGCAAATGTGGCCCAAACCACAGGTTTTGCAGGGAAATTGGGTGTGGTAAAAATATTTAAAAATGCACGCTGGTAAATTTCATTATGGAATTAGCACACCACACACACTGCAGTTAACAGTCTTTATCTTTATTTCTGTATAAACACGTGACAAGTGCTGCATTTCCACCCCCCCCCATTCATTCTGTCCAGACACTATTAGTGTAACTATTTTATTTACAGACACATCTGCTTTATTCCCACTACGATACATTCAGTGAAAATGCAACAAATAAACTATACTGGGATTAGAAGGACATCCGATTCTTCAGCGTGCACACACGCACTTAACTGGGGTGCAAAACTCCACTCCTGATTGGCTGTTAAATGCCAATACAAAAGATAGATATATTTTTAATGTGTACAAGTGGACTGGATAAGACATCGTGAACGATTCGATTGAACGGAGTGGAGCAGCTGTGTGTCGAGTCGAGCTACTAAAGAGGGCCAATGTTTTCCTCAACATCCATCATGAGTAATCGTCCGCCTCTTAAAGAGCAAGCTTTACAGCGCAACTCCAAAGTCGGGGTCATGACTCGAGCGCTGTCCATATTAACGGCGTTCATTAGATCGTTGAACACTTTACGCAAAACAATGACAAAGACAAGAACAGCAAATAGTCAACTAATTTTCATCTTGCTGTCGGATGAAAAAAAGATGAAAATAAAAAAATCATGACCGGCATTTCTCTCAAAATCGGAAAACGGCAAGCCTCATTTATCGTGCCAGAGACGAACGGATTTCGACGATTTGTTTTAAATCATTCGCAGGAGCATTTACACACAGGAAACGGGGCGTTCCTGAAAATCCATTCCGTCCCGTGTGTGTAAACTTATGTATAAGGGAGACTCACTAATATGAAACAGTCGATCAGTTTCAAATCGCAGAATTGTTAGTTGCGATTTTATATACACATGTGCTGACGAGTATAAAAATGCGAGTATGATGATTTTGGGAAACAATTTTGTGAACACCTTCGTTCAATTAAGACAAAAATAATAGCACCCTTAAAAAAAAAAGAAAAAGAAAGGCAGAACTGTTTGGTGTCCATAGTAGCTGATGGCTGAGCTGCGTTAGTGGATGATTTAGCGCATTTTACACTCTTTCGCTGCTTAGTCGCCATTTTGTTGTTTTCAGCTCTGTGTGAGATTTGTTGGCATCACTAAGCCACCAGTAAACCAGACGTTCTGTGAATGTGCTTAAGAATATACATCAACATACGCAGAAAATGATCCAGTAGGAAATTTTAGTTCCGTTTGGCCGTCGAAAAAACACTCTGCTTTACTTAACGAGGCCTGATGTTTGATCTGTAAGGATTCAGAAATGTAAAAAAAAGTAACATCAGATCAGAATTATGGTGTAATCGCTGAAAGACGCTTGAATTTTTTTCTTTTTTAAACTCCACTCTTTGTTCGGAGATCATATTTAGAAAAGCATGAACCTCGCATCAGCAACACTCAGGTCATGTGATCAGACTGAGGCACTTCGCTAACGATCCGAGACACCTCGGATCGTCCCGACCGCGCGAACACGCTCTCGCAAACAAGATCTGCCCTTCCTGTTTGCACACAAACACGCACTCGTCTCCGCCCGTCTCTAAGGCATGTGGAGTTGGATGAATCACACAAAAACCATAGACTGACAACAATCCCACACACGTGAAGCGATAATTACAAATTATATACACAAGTAATCAAGATGTAAAGCGTTTCCTTGACGTATTAAAAAAGATCCCACTTTCGTCTATCACTACTGATTCTTAATCGTGCTACAGTATGCCAGCGTCTCTCTGACGTACGCAAGTACAACTAAAAACATTTCATGTTTAAAGAGACAAAATTAAGCAACAAAACATCAGGGGGGAAAAACAATTCCTCTTCAGCACCAACAGGGCTTCATCAAAGAGATCGAGACCAGAAGAAGAAGAAAAAAAAAAGGCAACGTTCATGGGTCATAGGTCAATGACAGCCCTCTCAGAGTTCTTTTACAAACGTTCAGGATGGTGGAATGTCTGACCCAAGCGAATTTTTTACATTTATTTTAAATTAGCAGCAATGGGGGAGAGGGAGATGGGGGGTTGTGAGCAGTGAATTCTGGGATCAATGAAGTACAGCAAAAAACAAACAAACAAACAAACAAAAAAAAAAAAACACAAAAAGCGGAACTAAAACAGAGTCGTCCTTCTGCGTTTCGGCTCCGATAAATAAACCTTTTTCTTTAAATCTCACATACCTGCGTACGTACATATATCTTAATATCAATATATATTTCTCTGCTGAAAATACAGAACGAATGTTGAGATTTGGCAATGTGTCCTCTCAGACCGCTGAAGGGGTTAAAGCAATGGGGCCGCTTAAAGGCTACAGGGCATCTATACTGTGGACCGCTGCAGGGAATCGTGGGTAATGTGGGTTGTTCCTGGTGGCAGCTGAAGGTCTGAACATTCAGGAGGAGGAAGAGGAGGATAACGAGGGTCTGCAGTGAAGAGGAACCTCCTCGGGCCGCTGTAGCTGGGAGTGTAGAGAGAGGGCGCTGTACACTGACGATCTGCACACAACAAGACAACCTGTTACACACTGAATAAAGTCTACATCTATCCATCCATCCATCCAATCATTCCATCCATCAATCCATGGATCTAGCAATCTATCTATCTAGTAACATCATTTATCATCCATCTTTCAATTTATCAGTCATCCATTGATTATCTGTCCAGCCACCTATCCATCTACCAGGCATCTAGAAATCTATCTATTTTATCTAACAAGCTTCCAAAAATTTATATCGAACCATCCATCCTCTATTCAACCACTCAGGCATCTAACCATCCATCGGTCCACATACTATATCTACCAGTACATCTTATATATGCTTCCAAACATCCATCCATCCATATATCAAGCAATCTCTCTCTTATCCATCAAGCTTCCAAACATCTATATCCAACCATTCATCCATCATCTATTCAGCCCCCCAGGTATCCATCCCTCAGTCCACATACTGTATCTACCTGCACATCTTATCCATCAAGCCATCCAGGCATCTATCCATCCACTCCTATATCCTGCCTTCATCAATCAGTCCACATACTGTTTTCTACATATACATCTCATGTATTAAACTTCAAACAATTATTAATTAATTAATTAATTAATTAATTTATCAATTTGTATAGCGCTTTTTACAATGGTACATTGTCTCAAAGCAGCTTTTACAGAAATATCATTTTTACATTTACAAGCGACTTACTAATGAGACCACATTCACACACCAATGGTAGCAGAGCTGCCATGCAAGGTGCTAGCTTGCCATTGGGGGCAACTTAGGGTTCAGTGTCTTGCCCAAGGACACTTCGGCATGGGATCACCCGGGCCGGGATTCGAACCGCCAACCCCACGGTTGGTGGATTAGTGGACAACCCGCTCTACCGACTGAGCCACAGCCGCCCTAAATATGACTGAAAATTGCACTTCAGTTGTTTGCATGTTTCACAGGTGCTTCCAAGCAATCTGGAGAGTTAAACAACTACTGATTATAATGCCCAAACAGGGACTTGAACCCTGGACCCTCAGATTAAAAGTCTGATGCTCTACCGACTGAGCTATCTAGGCTCAAAAACCATCCATCCATCGATCCAATTATCAATCAATCCCTATATCTACCCATGTACCATTACTCCATCCACCACCCAACATACTACAGCTGGCAGACAGTGTTACTGATGAAGCCTAAAGTTAGTAGTTAAGTTACAGTTTTCTTTTTTATTAAAATGGCTTTATTACTACAACAGTACATTTTGACCAAAGTGAGAGAATTTCTGAGATCATCAGTTAGAGAGCAAGAGAAAGTTCTGGAAGATTCACCTGAGCTCTCAGAAGAGGATGGGCTTGCCGGCAGTTTTCTCCTGCACATAGCAGGTGAAACGCTTCAGGAATTTGGGGTATTCTCGCTTGGCTACGGCTCTCAGGACAGACGCAGGGGCCCAGCCTCCAGGGTTTACTGCACCACAGGATGTTACCACAATATTCACAACACTGCAGTAACATTTCAACTCAAAATAATAAGCAATACATCTTCACACTAACATCATCATCATCATTATTATCATTATTATTATTATTATTATTAGTAATAGTAGTAGTAGTAGTAGTCAAAAATATCCTGCCAAGCTCATTCTATGTACAGAAATGATGAAGTGACTCACCGTTGGCCACATATGTGATTTTACACAGAATGTTGTCCCTGCTAATCTCTTTGTTGCCCTCCGGTGGACTGACCAGTGTCTGGCAGATCATGGCGATGTTGATTTTGGCACGGACGCACCTGCTGCTCGGCTAAAATGAACCACAGTGGAAATATTTAGTGAGGGAAAAGTACACACTTCCCTCAGACCTCATCTCTGAAAGTGGAAGCAAGTTATAAGCTGAATGATAAAAGTCCTGAGAAATAGTTGGATAAAATTAAAGTATTGCTTAGAAAGAAATTAAAAAAGAAAGTTAAGAAGTTAAAAAATTTAGAAATAAAGAAAGCAAGCAAGAAAGAAAGAAAGGAAGAAAAATGGCAAAAAAGAAAAAGAGTAGAAGAAGAGACAATGAAAGAACTGAGTAGAAGGCAATAAATAAATAAACTAGCAAAGAAAAAATTAGTGAATAAAAGAAAAATTACAAGTAAAAAAAATTGTATTGGCCAGGAAAGGAAGGAGGAAAGTAGGCAAGAAATAAAGAAAAAACTGAGAATGAACAAAAGGTAAGAAATAAAGCAAGCAGAAGTAACGATGAAAGAACTGAGTAGTAAAGAAAGAAGGAAATGAAGCAAGAAAGAAAGAACCAAAGAAAAAGAAAAAGCAAAAAGGAAAGAAAGAAAAAAACTGATGGAAAGAAAAGAGGAAAAAGGCAAAAAAGAAAGAAATAGTGTAGAAGTAAAGAAAGAACTGAGTAGGCAAAAATGAAAAAGAAAGAAGTGAGAGAAAGAAAGAAAAAAATGAAAGAAAATACAACTAAAAAAAGAATTTGGTAGGAAAGGAAGCGAGAATGAATGAAGCCAAAAAACAAAGAAAGACGTTAAGAAATAAATAAAGACAGCAAGCAAGAAGGAAAGAAAAAACGGAGGAAAAAAGGCAAAAAAAGAAAAAGAAAGTACAAGAAGTAAAGAAAAAAGTGAGGAAGAATGAAGAAAAAATAAGAAAGATAGAGAGTAGATGTAACAAAGAAAGAACTGAGTAGGCAAGAATGACAAAGAAAGAAGTCAAGAAAGAAATAAAGAAAGCAAGAAAATACAAGTCAAAACGTAATCAGCTAGGAAAGGAAGAAGGAAAGTAGGCAAGAGAGAAAGAAGTGAGAAGGCAAGAAATAAAGACAGAAAGAAAGAAAAATCTCAGCAGGTTTTGTTAAAGGCCATATTTGCATAATTCTACTTCCTGTGATGTATCCATACTTCAAAAGCTAATATCATGATAAAGCTTACACAATAATTCATCCAGCCCTTGCGGGTCTTTTTTCTTTCTACCCATCTGTGAATGTTTAACAGCCTGCTGATGTTTATACTGTACACAGCTGTGCTCTTTCACATGCCCCGTACAGATGTGTACACACCGTGCAATCACACACTCTTTTTTACCTGGGCGTTGTCGTGATCAACAGAGAAGTTGCACACAATCCACGTGTCTGGGTCGTTCTCGTTGCTGGCCATGATTTTACGGATCGCTGATAAATACAGCACGTCTCTCTGTGACGCAGGCCACACCCTCTGCAGGAGATAAACCAATCAGCAGGTCAGAAACTACCTCAGTCATTAACACAGTGTCATGTTGACCGTCGGCCGCCTCACCTTGTGCGTCTGGTAGATAATTATGGCGTTATCCGACAACGTCTCCACGATGTTGAAGTTTTCAACAGTAGCTGGGGATGAAAAGAAGGAGAGACTGTTTAATAATATCATGAATAAAAACGAACAAAACCTGTATTAACAAAAAAAACATTTTATCACATCAGAAGGTTTTAATGTTTTAAGGAATAAAACACTTCTATTATTATTTTCCCTGTAACAGTACGTCCCAGAGTGTTTCATTCTTCTAATACTACAGCAATCTGCAATTACAGATCGCTTTTATTTCGGTAAAGAACGACTCGTCAAACCACCTTTTATCCATTTACAGATCATGTTCATTCTCTTTAGGGTCATCATACAACAATGCAGCTGGTCATGTTGGGTAAGAAGACAAGCATGTGAGAAAGAACGAAAGGAAGGAAGTAAGGCAACAAAGAAAGAAAAAAAAGAAATGAGTAGGAAAAAAAAAAAGTGAAGTTAGGCAAAGAAAAAAAGAAAAATGGGAAGCAAGGAAAAAGAAAGAAAGAATTGAGTAGGAAAGAAAAACAGAAAAGGTGAATAGGAAAGAAAAAGGAAAAAAAGTGAGTAGGAAAGGAAAAAGGAAAAATGAGGAGGAAAGAAAAAGAAAAATGAGGAGGAAAGAAAAAGAAAAATGAGGAGGAAAGAAAAAGAAAAATGAGGAGGAAAGAAAAAGAAAAATGAGGAGGAAAGAA